>CM061549.1:39890388-40090388 GCA_030864215.1 Capsicum pubescens
CGATGTGGTTAGAGGGGCCATTTCGCTGGTCAAACGGGTGAAACAGCATGAACAGACTATTTTTGAGCCAAATCAGTGGGCTATAGCCCACGGTTCTAGGGGTGTTCCTGTGACCCGAGCATTTATAGGGACGAAAAAAATCGAGGTATCCTAGGCAGGTTGAGGAGAGGAAGAGTATATGCCTTGTCAGTGGGGCCGTTTGGGTGGTCAAAAAAGGGAAACAACCGTACGGGCCATTTTTTGGGCTAAATTGTTGGGCTATAACCCATGGTTTTGGTGGTGTTCCTATGACTTGGGTGTGTTTTGGGCCAAAAATTGACCGGGGTTCCCTGGTAGGTGAAAGAATAGGGTAGTATGGGACTTTGGAGTCGGCAGGGCTATTTGGGTGGTCGAACGAGCAAAATAACGTGAATATCCACTTTCGAACTAGATTGGTGGGTTATAGCAGCAGTTCCGGGGGTGTTCCCAAGGCTTGGAATATTTTTATCCAAAAATTGACTGCGGGCTCCCAGGAAGGCCAAGGAGTGGGAGAGTGTGGGCCTTTAGGGTCGGCAGGGCCATTTGCACAATCAAATGGGAGTAACGGCGCGAACGAGCTATTTTTGGGCCAAATTGATGGGCTATTACCTATAATATCGGGGATCTCCCAGGGCCCGCACGTGTATTTGGTCAAACTTTATTTGGGGCACCCCAGGCAGACTGAGGAGCAGGTTAGTACGAGCCTTTGGGGTCGGCGAGACCGTTTGGCTGGTCAAATGGGTGATACTGCACGAAAGACCATTTTCGGGATAAATGAATGGGACATAGCCACGGTTCTGGGGGTGTGCCCAGGGCTCGAGTGTATTTTTGGCCAAAAATTTATCGGGGTCTCCCAAGCAGGCTGGGGAGCGGAGGAGAGTGGGCCTTTATGGTCGGCGGGGATATTTAGGTGTTCAAATGGGCAAAATGGACTGAACGTGCCAATTTAGGGCCAAATCGATGGGCGATAGCTAACAGTTCCAGGGGTGTGTCGGAGGCCCAAGTGTGTTTTAAGCCAAAAATTATTTGGGGCTCCTAGGCAAGATGAGGAGAGAGAGAGTATGGGCCTATGGATCCAGTGGGGCCATTTGTATGGTCAAACGGCTGAAACGTCGCGAGCGGAGCCATTTTTGGGTCAAATAAGTGGGATAAAGCACACAGTTCCAGGATATGCCCAGGCCCTGAGCATATTTTACATTAAAAATTGACTAGGGGTCCCAGACAGGATGAGGAGTGGAAAAATATGGGCTTTTGGGGTCGGCAGGACTGATTGGATGGTTAAACGGGAAAAACAACGCGAATGGGCCATTTTTTAGCCAAATTATTGAGCTATAGCCCACGGTTTTGGGGGTGTGCCTGGGACTCGAGCATTTTTTAGGCCGAGAATCGATCGGAGGCTCTCAAGCACACTAGAAAGCAGAAGAGTATGTGCCTTTGGGACTAGTTGGGCCATTTGGGGATTCAAAAGGTGAAACGGTGTAAATGGGAGATTTTTAGGCCAAATCGATGGGCTACAACCTACTATTCCAGGAATGTGCCTAGGGCTCGGGCATGTTTTGGGTTGAAAATCAGTTGGGGGTTCCAGGTAGGTTGAGGAGCAGAAAAGTGTAGGCCTTTGAGGTTGACGGGGTTGTTTGGGACGTTAAACAGATAAAAGGGCATGGACGAGCCATTTTTGGGAAAAATCGAAGGGCTATAGCCCACGGTTCTAGGGGTGTACTCGTGGCCCAGGTGTATTTTGGGCCAAAAATTGATCAAAAGCTCCTAGGCTAAATGAAGAATAGAGGTGTGGGCCTTTTGGGTTGGCTGGGCTGTTTGGGTGGTCAAACAAACATAATGACGTGAATAGGACATTTTCGAGTCAAATCAATGGGCTATGGCCCACGGTTTCGTGGGTATACCTGGGGCCCATGTATTTTTTAGGTTGAAAATCATCCTGGGGTTTCCAGGAAGGGTGCAAAGTGGGAGAGTGTGGGATTTTTGGGCCAGCGGGGCCTTTTGGATGGTCAAACAAGCGAAACGGGGCGAACGGGCTGGGTCAAATCAATGGGCAATAGCCCACGGTTATCAGGGTATGCCCGAGGTACGGGTGTGTTTTGCACTAAAAACCGAATAGGGTTGGTGGGGCCGTTTGGGTGGTTAAATAGGCAAAATGGCACAAACAAGCCATTTTCGAGCCAAATCAATGGGCTATAGCCCACGGTTTCAGAGGTGTGCCCGAGGCCAGAGCGTGTTTTAGGTCAAAAATTAACAGGGGAATCCCAAACAGGATAAAGAGCGGGGGAGTGTGGGCCTTTGAGTTCGGAGAGGTCGTTTGACTTGTCAAACGGGTGAAACGACGCGAATGGACCATTTTTGGGCCAAATTGGTGGGCTATAGACAACGGTTTCGAGGGAGTTCCAGGGGGGCTAGGCGTGTTTTTTGCTGAAATTCGACCAGGGGCTCCCAGACAGGCTGAAGAGCAGGGGAATGCGGGCATTTAGGGTCGTCGGGGCTATGGTGAAGGTCAAACGGGTGAAACAGCTCGAATGGGCCCCTTTTACGCCAAATCAATGGGCTATAGATCAAGGTTCCAAGGGTGTGCTTAGGGATCTTGCGTATTTTGGGCCAAAACCTATCTGGGGGCTCCAAGGTAAACTGAAAAGCAAGGGTGTGTGGGACTTTGTGGTCGGTTTGGCTGTTTAGGTGGTCATACGGGGGAAACGACGTGAACGAGCCATTTTTGAGAAAAACTAGTGGACTTCATCCCACGATTTTTGGGGTGTGCTCAAGACACGGGTGCATTTTAGGCTAAAAATTGATTGAGGGTTCCCAAGATATCTTAGGAGCGGCGGATAGGGGTGTAGGCCTTAGGTGTCGACGGGTCTGTTTGAGTAGTCAAATAGGCAAAACAGCACGAACATACCATTTTTAGGAAAAAATAGTGGGTTGTTACCCATGGTTCGGGGGTTGTGCCCGGCTTCGGGCATGTTTTGGGTCAAAAATTGACTAGGGGCTACTAGGTAGACTGAGGAGCGGGGAAATATGGGCCGTTGGGGTCGACGGGGCCATTTGGATGGTCAAACAGGCAAAATAGCACGAACGGGCCATTTTTGGGACAAATCAGTGGGCTGTAGCCCACGATTCTGAAGGTGAGCTTGGGCCCAGTGCATTTTGGGCCAAAAATCAATCATAGGCTCCCACACAGGCCAAGGAGTAGGGGAGTGTAGGCCTTTGGGGTCAGACGGGTTGTTTGGGTGGTCAAATGGGCAAAACGGCGCGAACGGGATATTTTTTGGCTGAATCGGTGGGCTTTAGCCCACGATTCCGGGGGTTACCCATGGCATGGGCATTTTTTAGGCTAAAAATTAGGGAGAAAGGGCTCTCAGGTAGGCTGAAAAGTGGGGGAGTCACGCCTTTGGGGTCGGTAGGGTCGTTTGGGTGATCAAACGGGTGTAATAGTGCAAACTAGCTATTTTTGCGCTAAATCAATGGGAAATAGCCCACAGTTCTCATGGAGAGTGCGGGTCCTGAGCATGTTTTGGGCTAAAAATTGATCGAGGGCTTTCAGGCAGGCTGAGGAGTAGTTGAGTGTGGCCATTACGGTCAACGGGTCCATTTGGTTTTTTAAAATGGAAAAACGATGCGAACGGGCCATTTTTTATCCAAATTGATAGGGAATAGCCCGCGGTTCAAGGGGTGTGCACGGGGCTGGAGCATGTTTTGGGACAAAAATCAATCGTGGGCTCCCAGGCAGGCTAAGGAGCGGGAGAGTATGGGCCTTTTTGGATCAGATGTATCATTTGGGTGGTTAAACGAGTGAAACAACGCGAATAGTCCATTTTTGAGCCAAATTGGCGGGTTAAAGCTAATGGTTCTGGGTGTGCCCGGGGCTCGACCATGTTTTAGGATAAAAATATATCGGAGGCTCCCAAGCAGGATAAAGAGCGAGGAAGTCTAGGGCTTTGGGTCAGCGATGCTGTTTGGGTGGTCGAATGGGTAAAACGGCGCGAACGGGCCATTTTCGAGCAAAATTATTGTGCTATAATCCACAGTTTCAGGGGTGTGCTCGAGGCTCGAGGATGTTTTATGTCAAAAATCAATCAGGGGATCCCGAGCTAACTGTGAATAAGGAGAGTATGGGCCTTTGGATTCAGTGATGCCATTTGGGTGGTCAAACGGGCAAAACGGTACTAACAAGACATTTTGGGCAAAATTGGTGGGCTATAGCCCAAGGTTCCGGGGGTGTTTCAGGGTCTGAGCACGTTTTGGGCCAAAAATAGATTGAAGTCTCCTAGACAGGTTAAGGAGTGGGAGAGTCTAGGCCTTTGGGGTCGACAGGGTCGTTTGGGTGGCCAAACGTGCAAAACAACGTGAATGGGCCATTGTGGGGCTCAATCGGTGGGCAATAACCTGCGTTTCTAAGGGTGTGCATGGGGACCGAGTATGTTTTGGGATGAAAGTCTATCGGGGGCTCTTAGGATGGCTGAAGAGTGGGGGAGTATGGGCCATAGGGGTTGGCGATGCCATTTGGGTGGTCAAACAAGTGAAACAACAAAATTGAGCCATTTTAGGGCTAAATCGGTGGGCTATAGCCTCGGATTCCAGGGGTATGCCTGGGGCCCGATTGTGTTTAGGGTAAAAAATTGACCGAGGGCTCCCAGGAAGGCTGAGGAGTAGGCGAGTGTGGGACTTCAAGTCGGTGGAGCCGTATGGGTTGTCAAACAGGCGAAATGGCACGAACGAGACCTTTTCGGGCCAAATCGGCAGGTTATAGCCCACAATTCTGGAGGTCTGCTCGGGGATCAGGCCTTTTTTGTCCAAAAGTCAACCGGGGGATCCCAAGCAGGATAAGGAGCGGAGGGTTGTTGGCCTTTAGAGGAGGCGTTGCAGTTTTCGTGGTCAAACAGGTAAAATAGCGTGAACGAGCTATTTTAGGGCAAAATCGATGGCAATAGCCAGCGGTTTCAGGGGTATACCCGGGGCCCAAGCATGTTTTAGATCAAAAATAGATTGACGGCTCACAGGCAGAATGAAGAGGGAAGAGTGTGGGCCTTTGGGCGAAACGGTGCGAATGAGTCATTTTCGAGATAAATCGGTGGGCTATAGCCTACATTTCTGGGGTGTGCCCAGGTCTTGGGCATGTTTTGGGCCAAAAATAAACCAATGGTTTCCAAGAAGGTTGTCGAGCAGGGCAGTGTGGGTCTTTTGGGCCTGCGGGGCCCTTTAGGTGGTCAAATAGACGAAATAACAAAAACAAAGGCTTTTAGGTAGGCTGAGGAGCAGTGGAGGATGGTGCATTTGGGTCGATGGGGCTATTTCGGTGGTCAAATTGGTAAAACGACACGAATAAGCCATTTTTGAGCCAAATCGGTGGGCTATAGCCCACAGTTCTGGGGTATTCCCGAGGCTCGACTGTGTTTTTGGCCAAAACTTGATCGGGGGATCCAAGGTAGGCACAGAAGTAGGGGAGTGTGGGCCTTTGGGGTTTGCTGGGCCGTTTGGGTGGTTAAACGGGCAAAACAGAGCAAACGGGACATTTTCGGGCTAAATTGGTGGGCTATAGCCCACAGTTCTAGGAGTGTGCTCGGGCCCAGGCATGTTTTGGGATGAAAATTGACCGAGGTCTCCCGACACGCTGAGGAGCAAGAGAGTATGGTCCTTTAGGGTTGTCAGGGCTGTTTGGGTGGTCAAACAGACAAAATAGCGTGAACAGGCTATTTTTGGACCAAATCGGTGGCAGAGCCTACGGTTCCAGAGGTGTGCTCGGGGCCCAAGCGTGTTTTGGGACAAAAATCAATCGAGGGCTCACAGGCCGGTTAAGGAGCGAAGAAATGTAGGCCTTTGGGGTCAGTAGGGTTGTTTGGGTGCTTAAACAAGAAAAATGATGTGAACGATCCATTATCGAGCCAAATCAATAGGCTATAGTCCACGGTTCCTAGGGTGTTCCTGGGGCCTGAGCGTGTTTGGGGCCAAAAACCAATCAGGGGATCCCAGGCATGTTGAAGAGCGGGGAAGTAAGGGATTTTGGGGTCGGCGGGGCCATTTGGGTGGTTAAACAGGTGAAACGATGCGAACAACCTATTTTTGGGCTAAATTAGTGGGCTATAGCTTACGGTTCACAAGGCCCGAGTGTGTTTTAGTCCAAAAATCAACCAGGGGCTCCAAAGCAGGCTGAGAAGTGGAAGAGTGCGGTCCATTGGTATCGGCGGGTCCATTTAGGTGGTTAAATGGGAAAAACAACGCGAACGGGCTATATTTGAGCCAAATCGGTGGGCTATAGCCTATAGCTCCAGGGTTGTACCCGGGGCTTGGGTATGTTTTTGGCTAAAAATCGATCGGAGGCTCCTAGGTAGGCTAAGGAGTAGGGCAGTGTAGGCCTTTGGGGTTAGCGGGGCCGTTTGGGTGGTCAAACTGGCAAAATAACACGATCGGGCCATTGTTAAGACAAATCGATAGGCTATAGCCTATGGTATCGGGGGTGTGCTGGGCCTCGAGCGTGTTTTAGATCAAAAATTGGCTGGAGGATTTCAGGCAGGCTAAGGAACAGGAGAGTGTGGACCATTTGGGTCGGCAGGACCATTTGTGTTGTCAAACGGGCGAAATGGAGCGAACACACAGTTTTTTGGCCAAATCGATGCACTATAGCCCACGGTTCTGTGGATGTGCCCAGGGCCTAAGCGTATTTTAGCCAAAAAATCAACCGAGGGCTCCCAGGAAGGTTGAGAAGTGGGAAAATGTGGTTTTTTAGAGTTGATGGAGCCGTTTGGATGGTAAACATGCAAAACGGCGTGAACGGGCCATTTTCAGGCAAAATCAATGGGCTATAGCCCACGATTTTTAGGGTGTGCCCATGGCCTGGTGTGTTTTAAGTTCAAAATCGATCGAGGGTTCCCAGGTAGGTTGAGAGCAGGAGAGTATGGGCCGTATAGGTGGTCAAATATACAAAACGACGCTATCAGGCCATTTTTGGGCCAAATCGATGGGCTACTGCCCACGGTTTCGGGGGTGTGCTCGGGGCTTGGGCGTGTTTGTAGCATAAAATCAAGCGAGGGATCCTAGGTAGACTTATAAGTAGGGATGTGTGGTTCCTTGGGGTCGGCGAGGCATTTGGGCAGTCAAACGGGCTACTTTTAGGCTGAATCGATGGGCTATAGCCCATGGTTCTAGGGGTGTACCTCGGGCTCGAGTGTGTTTTATGCTAAAAATCTGTCGGCAACTCCCAGGCAAGATGATGAGAGGGGGAGTGTGGGCTACTGGGGTTTTCAGGTCCATTTGGGTGGTCAAATGTGCGAAACGACGCGAACGAACCTTTTTAGGGCCAAATATTTGGGTTATAACCCATGGTACCGGGCGTGTTTTGGGCCAAAAATTTATCGGGGGCTCTCAGGAAGACTGAGGAGCGGGGGAGTATAGGCTTTTAGGCCGGCAAGTGTCCATTTGGGTGGTCAAACTTGCAAAACGGCATGAATGAGTCGTTATCGGGCCAAATCAATGGGCTATAACCCACGCATCTGAGGGTGTACCTGGGGCCTGAGCGTGTTTTGGATTGAAAATCAATCGTGGGCTCCTAAGCAAGCTTAGGAGCAAGAAAATGTGGACCTTTGGGGTCGGCGGGACCATTTGGGTTGTCAAACGGGCGAAATGGCTTGAAACAATCATTTTTGGGCCAAATAGATGGGCTATAGCCCACGGTTTCGAGGATGTACTTGGGGCCCGAGATTTTTTTGGATAAAAATTATTGGGGGCTTCCAGTAAGGCCGAGGAGCAGGGAAGTGTGGGCCATTTGGGTGATCAAATGGGCAAAACAACGCGAATGGGCTATCTTTTAGCCAAATCGGTGGGCTATAGCCTACATTTTTAAGGGTGTGCCCTCGAGCGTGTTTTTGGCCGAAAATCAATCGGGAGATCCCAGGAAGGATAAGGAGCGGGGGAGTGTGGGCTCTTAGGGCCGACTGGGCCATTTGTAAACCTGTCAACTAGGCCCGGCTGGCCCGATAATCTCGGCCTGTTTAAAGGGCTCGATCTGATTTGACCCGGCCCAATCGACCCTCGGGCTTTAGGGATGTCGGTCTTAGGCTGGGCCTTCTACGTTGACAGGCCCAGTGGACCGACCCATTTAGTGGCCCAAACCAACCCCACCAGTTACCCAGCCCAGCCCAATTAATAAAAAAATTAAAAATAACAGCAAATAGCCATTAGTGGGCCTTTGGACCATTGAGACCCAACGACATTATAGACGTTTGGACCTTCCAACGGCCAAAACCCACTTTTTGGCATTTTATTTTTTAAAAAAATTAATTTAAAAATTTCCTATAAATACCCCCAATTCAAAATTCATTTTTCACACAACTCACAATCTTATTCTTTGAATCTCTCAAATATTCTAATTATCACCTAAAGTGCTCAATTTTATTTTTAATTTTGTGATTACAAATACAAGTGGAAGTTTTCTAAAGTCACAACTTTTGGATACTTCCAAAATTTGGTATTGTCGTTCCATCTCTTACTTTTAATTTTTAATTAGTGTATTAATTGTTGAATATTTATTTGTGTGTATTTTGAATAGTTTTTAGTTTGATTTATAATATGAATAAATTAAGTAACCTCGGTAAAAATGTCAAATTTTTTATCCCGAAAGTGGTAGTGGTAGTAAAAAATAAATTGGTGGCATTTTCGGTAGAGGTAGTTCAAGTACTAGATATACCCGTATGCCTCCGGTACGGATTAGTCAACCTTTTGAGGAAGAAATAGGTGTAGATGCTCACGATATGAATTATGTAGAAGCTCAAAAAAATTATGGTATTGAAGAAGAAAATGAAGTAGATGTGGTTAATTTAGATGAAGATGATGAAAATATTTGTGAGACACTCGCAGTAGAAAATGCTAATGTTAGATCTGAATCGGTTAATCTTCCTCCGCGTCCTCCCCGTGCCCCAAGAGCACGTAGAAGAACTATTATTGCATGAGAATTTTTTACTAAAATAGAAGGACAAACTAAGGTACAATGCAATATTTGTTAAATTATATCTGAGCATAAAAGAGGAGGAGATAAAGGGGGTACGGATTCGTTGATGAGACATATTAGAGAAAATCACGCTAGAGAGTTACTTATTGCACAAGGTGGTGAGGTTGTTGGTGGTCCAGCATAAACCAGATTCAACCCAACAATAGATCAATTAATTAAGAATTATAATAAAAATAAAGGACCGGGGTGAAATAGCAAAAATAATAGTTGTGGGTTGTTTGCCTTTAACTTTTGCTTCTTCGAATGCTTTTATTCATTATATTCAAGTAATTTATAATCCTATGTTTAATGGTATTTGTAGAAATACTTGTTGGGCCGATATTTTTAGACTCCATGCACAATATGTTTATTATTTATCTACATTATCAACAAATATGCAATGTAGAATTGCTCTAACTTCTGATCTTGGTCGTGTTGTTAATAAAAATAATTATTTAACCATTACTTGTCACTGGATATATAATAATTATGTTATGCAAAAATGTATTCTAGCTTTTTTGTATGATGAAGATCGTAGACATACTAAAAAATTTATTTCTGAATCTATTACTAAAGTTGTAAAATATTATGATATTGAAAGAAAAATTTTATGTATTACTTTTGATAAAATATCTAACAACAAGGATGCTATTGACAAGTTAAAAGCTGACCTTTCTCTGCCGTTACCTAACATTTTTCATGTTAAGTGTGCTTGTCATATATATAATTTAATTGTAAAAGATGATCTTGAATTGTTTGAGCTGTGATTGAAAAGGTCCGGCTTGTTGTTGGTTTTATTCAAGAAAATAATCGAAGCAGAGTGAGAGAATTTAAATTTAAATGTGAACAAAATGGACTTAGACCTATATTAATGCCTGAAGAATGTGATACTAGATGGAATGCTACTTATACTTATTTAAAAACTTGTATTGCTTATAAAGTTTCTATTACAATGACTTTTAATCAATATTCTGATTCTTTTCCTGAGTGTATACTACATGATTTTGATTGTGCTGCAATTGATGATCTTGTTAAGTTTTTGGAAAAAATTTATATAGCTACGATTGAATTTTTCGATGGTTATTATCCTACTGTTTGCAATATTTTAGCTTATTTAGCCTGCATTTCTTGTTTGCTTACAGAATATAAGAATACAGAAGGTTACAAAGAAGCTGTTGGAGCTATGTTTTCTAAATTTAAAAATATGTTTATCCGCTTCTCCAAATTTACTTGGTAGGTGCTATACTAAATCCATATATGAAATATAATACTATGTGCGACTTTAGTTCTATTATTTATACTTCCTTAGAGATAGAGTCTGAAGAAAAACCAGATTTATTTACGGCTATGAGTGATGCGAACATTTACATAGAAGCATTATATAACTATTATGCCAATTTACTCGATGTAGCTGTACCGATAAATACCACTCCAACTGTCACTCCTCAAGCTCCCGAGGAGCCATCATCTTCTAAAAGGCCGGCACATAGTGATTTTCCTGATTACTTTTATGATTTAAATGTTTGGGATGGGGTTTCTCCTTCAACATAGACAACAAATTATCGGAAAGAGCTTAAGTGTTATCTTCGACAGCTGATAGTAGATCGTAGAGCAAGGATCAACGCATTGGATTGGTGAAAGAATAATAAAAGACAATATCTTGTTCTTTCAAGATTAGCTAGAGATATATTAAATGTTCTAATGTCAACCGTTGCATCGGAGAGCGCTTTTAATCAGGGACGACAACAGTTGGGAGACAACTGATACTCATTGAAAAGCAATGCTATGGATGTTCTAGGTTGTCTTAGATATTGGATTAGAGTGGAGCGAAGAAATCAAGGAATGGAGGTGGAGCTGAAAGACGAACAGAATCTTGAAGAAATTCTGACTTCAAGGGAGAACTCAGCATAATCATGTCCAATTCATGGTTTTTCCCCCATTGATTTTGACTATCATGTGGTTGTTCCCGTTAATATTAACATGCACGAGTTGGAAAAAATGATGCAATATTTGTAGATTTTTCATTCATTTAAAATTGTAAATTATAAGTTTTGGATCATTTTGCAATCAATAAAATACAACATTCATTCACTCTTTACTTTGTAATTTTTTTCATTTAAATTGAATTTCTAGTTTGCATTAAATACTTTTAATATATTACTATCAAACTTTACACTAAGTAATAAACATAACAAACATATATTCTACATATATACACATGTGATATTTAAAGGAATATATATATATATATATATATATATATATATATATATATAGTGTATATATGTTGTATGTATATTGTTTCAAGTGGTATTTTAAGTAGTATATATTCTACATATATGTCTATATATTTTCTATAAACTAAGATAGATATATTTAGTGTGTATATGTTTCTAAAGTAGTATAATATGTAATGTATATATGTTATATGTGTATATATTTTCTATATACTCTAATGTAGTATATATTTAACGTATACATGTCTGTATGTTTTCTAAAGTAGTATATATACATACATACATACATATATATATATATATATATATATATAAAGAGAGAGAGAGAGACAGAGAGAGAGAGAGTTTATATATCTTGTATGTATATTATTTCAAGTGGTATTTTAAGTAGTATATATTCTACATGTATGTCTATATATTTTCTAGAGACTAATATAGTATATATTTAATGTGTATATGTTTCTAAAGTAGTATAATATGTAATGTATGTATGTATGTTATATGTATATATATTTTCCATAGACTCTAAAGTAGTATATATTTAATGTATACATGTCTATATGTTTACAAAAATAGTATATATATATGTGTGTGTGTGTGTGTGTGTGTTTTGTGTGTATATTATTTTCAGTGGTATTTTAAGTAGTATATATTCTACATGTATGTCTATAAATTTTCTCTAGACTAAAATAGTATATATTTAATGTGTATATATTTCTAAAGCAGTATAAATATATATGTGTGCGTGTGTGTAGGGCTGGGCATTCGATTTGTTCGATTTGATAGTTTAATATCTGTTCGATTTTTTAATTTTTGGATTGACAAAAATGACAACCGTAATCAAATCGAAATAAATTCGGTTCGGTTATTTTGGATTTTTATTTTGATTTTGAAGATTAAAGTAGTGAACCTCTTTTTGTTATGACTGAACATTTAAAATTAATGATTTAAAAAAATAATAATTCAAACCTATTTTTCATTCTCAGATATAAATAACTCAACATGGATGAAACTAAATGATATAACCATAAGTTTAACATAATATATAACTTCATTATGCATAAGTTTTGCATAAACAGTCGGAACTCGAAAGAGTGGTCACTGGCAGAAAGACCATAGTCGGCACTGCGGGCTGCATCCCAAAATGGTCGTTTGGTCGCCGGCTCTGGTCTTGTTTTACAGACGACGATCCCGCTGACGGTCTATGGTTCGATCGATTGTTCGACTATTGGAATGATGTATGCTATTAGTTGTATGTGGCGTGCTATTACTTATTAGTTAGTCCCTCCGTTTAAAAAAGAATGACCTACTTTCCTTTTTAATTCGTTTAAAAAAGAATGCCCCCTTTCCTTTTTTGGAAATACTTTAATTTCAACTTTCCACATGGCATGTTTAGGACCACAAGATTAAAGGGCATTTTGCCAAGTAGGTCATTCTTTTTGAAACGGAGGGAGTATTAGGGTTGCTATTATATATTTATAATATATTATTATATATTAAATATTATATATATATAATAAAATATATAAATTATTAATTATTTATAGAATTTTGGTTAATCGGTTTATCCGAATTAATTTTTTGAAAAACGAAAAACCAAACCGTTTAACCGAATTTCAAAAATTGAAAACCAAAACCGATCCGAAAAATCGAAAAACCAAACAGATGATTTTTAATTTTTTATGTTTAAACTAAAATATGCCCATCCCTATATATATGTTATATGTGTATATATTTTTCATAGACTTTAAAGTAGTATATATTTAACGTATACATGTCTATATGTTTTCTAAAGTAGTATATATATAGTGTATATATGTTGTATGCATATTGTTTCAAGTGGTATTTTAAGTAGTATATATTCTACATATATGTCCATATATTTTCTATTGACTAAAATAGTATACATTTAATGTGTATATGTTTCTAAAGCAGTATAATATATAATGTATATATGTTATATGTGTATATATTTTCTATAGACTCTAAAGTAGTATATATTTAACGTATACATGTCTATATATTTTCTAAAGTAGTATATATATATATATATATATATATATATATATAATATTGTACCAAAATAAATATATATTGTATGTATATTGTTTCTAGTGTATATATATTGTATGTATATTGCTTCTAGTGGTATTTTAAGTAGTACATATATTATGTTGTACGTATGTATGTGTATATATTTTCTATAGACTCTAAACTAGTATATATTTAAAGTATACATGTGTATAAATTTTTTAAAGTAGTATATATTTAGTGTATAAATGTTGTATTTATATTGTTTAACGTATTTAAAATGTATATAGGTGTATATATAGTGTATATTGGAAAAAACATTTAATTTCGAGTTTAGTTTTATTTTTTTTACGTTTACACCAATTTTGATCGATCAAAACTACACCAAGGCTAAGTGGGCCGGTCTCGGTTTATTTTACACAATTTTATTATTTGGGCCCAGACTAGCCCAGCCCGTTAAGACTGACCTGGTACCGACCCAGAATTCGGTAACTGGACGTGGGCTAGTTTCGTGTTAAATTGGACCGGCCATTTAACAAGTTTAGCCATTTGGGTGGTCAAGCAGGAGAAACGGCATGAACGGGCCATTTTCAGGCCAAATCAATGGGCTATAAATCACGATTCTGGGGGTGTGCCCAAGGCCCAAGCGTATTTTGGGAAAAAATTGATCGAGGGACCCACGCAGAATGAGGAGCGGGAGAGTGGTGATATTTGGGTAGGCGAGGCCGTTTGAGTGGTCAAACGAGCAAAACAACGCAAACGAGCCATTTTTTGGCCAAATTTATGGGATATAGCCCACAATTTTGGGGGTGCGCTTGGGGCCCGAGCATATATTAGGCTGAAAATTGATTGAGGACTCCCATATAGTATAAGAAATGGGGGGTGTGGGCCATTGGGGTCTGTGGGGTCGTTTGGATAGTCAAACGAGCAAAACGACGTGAATGGGACATTTTTGGGCCAAATCGGTGGACTATAGCCCACGGTTCTGGGTATGTTCCCGGGCTCGAGTGTGTTTTGGGACAAAAATTGATTGGGGGTTCCTAAGAAATTTGAGGAGTGGGGGAGTACGGGCCTTTGGGGTCGGCCAGGCTGTTTGGGTGGATAAACGGGCGAAACATCGCGAATGGGTCATTTTTAGGCCAAATAAGTGGGCTATCGCCCACTATTTTGGGGGGGTGCCTTGAGCCCAGGCATGTTTTAGGACAAAAATCGACTGGTGAATCCCAGGATGGCCGAGGAGCGGGGAGTGTGAGCCGATGGGGTCGGCGGGTGAAAACGCTCAACTTACACGTCAATTAAGTGCAAGGCGGTCGTCGTCAATATATTTACCCAACTTTGGAGTCGGGGTTGAATCCACAAGGAACAATGTGAGTGGAGATCAAATTAATTTGAAATGATAGATACTAGTTGAATTCAAACAAATGTTACGAAAAAATAAAATGGGGGAGGTGAGTTCCTACACTAATGTTTCTTTTTTGGGCATTTTCTAGTATAAATTCGGGGCTATGAATAATTTGAGTTTTAACAATTATGCACGGATCTTGGAATTATGCGTTACTAAGGGAGTGACATGTGGGAGATAATTATCAACATCACTTCAACAATTCAAATATGGGTAGGCTTGGTTATAGGTTTTGATGTTAGCCTTTCAACAAAACACCAAACTTTCACCCATTGATTCTTTCGAATACCTAATAGGTGTGTTCAACAATTCATAACCACAACCTCAATCAAGGCATCCCTATTTCTAGGATGATACCCTTAGCATAGTTAACCTCATAATCACCCTTATGTCTAAGATAGTAAAAATTTAGCAAACTACACATATAATTGTCTATCATTGCATTGGTCCCCACATCCCTCTTTCGAGGATGACATAGATTCCTAAAGTTCACCCAAAACCCTTCTTTTGAAGATGGAATTTAACTTTCTAGAGTTTGGAGCTTTCACTCATCAAACCCATATGGGTATTTGGAGTTTTCACCCATTAAATCCCAACCAAAATAGCATAGCAATAATAGAACCCATAAACATGAACTACTAAATAGATACTAACAATCACAACCCACACACACTTTAATCCTTATTCACACATAACCCCAAGAGGGAGATTTAGCTACACATAAGATAAACAAGCATAGATATACCCATAATCTCCATTGAATCAAAGTTACAGAAGATCTAAGCGAATGTTATTTCAAACTTAGCTCTCCCACAATATCAACAATAGAAGTGAGCAAATCTTCCACTTAGAAAGTCTCCAATATATTCTTCACCCAAAATTTACATAATATTTTCTTCTCCAAAAATGGAGGCTATAAAGTCTCAATCCAAAAACCTAGAAAATTAGGAAAAAAGGGATGTGATGGAATGAATAGGGTTTGGGTCATTTTGTGCAAATGAGGATCAGCACGTGAAGTTACAAATTTGCCCCTGGGTTGATTCCTCCGCTTGGGCACGATCGCATGCATTTGAATGCGTCTGCAGCTACACAGCCGCGGTTGAAAGACTTTTACTTGACTGTCGCGATCGCGGTCACAGACCGTGACTGCGGTACCCGAGGCTTATCATTTCCAAGTCTTCAGCTGCACTTGCTTGCTCCCTTTTTGATCATTTTCAGCTCCATTCCACATCTTCTAATCTCCTCGACCCTATGCCTGCAAAATATGGATATTAGTGCATTCAATCACAACTTTGTCTTATTTATTCATTCAAAACAAAGTAATATGCATGAATAATAAGCATGAAAGAGTGGTAAAATCACCACTCATCAACACCCCTAACTTAAAGCATTTGCTTGTCCTCAAGCATCATTACTTCTTACCATGAGACACACTCATCTAAGCCCAACCTTTATGCCTTAAAGATCACAATGAACTCGACTTTAATCGCAACCACAAATAACTCATTGCACATGGGCTAAGCTATTTTCACCATACCCTTCATTATAAGATGCACTATCAAAGGATGCACAAGACTTCAAAGACCAATCAAGCAACAATCACTAATGCTCTAGAAGTGACTCTCTTTTAGACTAAACCTAGCAGTAATCCATTTGCCTCATCACTTGAAAAGTGACCAAACACCCACCTCAACTAGTTTCACATGTCAACCTCATAAGAAAAAGAATTTCACACACCAAGTTACAAAATATGCAACAAGGAATTATAAGTGCAATACTCTGTCCCTCACAAAAGAAATCTTTATACAACAATTGTCATACCATATGATTGCCCCTCTTTTCAATTGCCACTACAGAGAAAGTAAGCGGTTGGAGATCTCAAAGAAATTTCTAAGCTTGTAACGTAGGTTCAGGTTAGGGTAGGACATTATTTTGGTACTAACATGGCTACACCCTTTCTTGAACATCTACATCACACTTTTAAAAGTTTTTTTTTTTGTAACTACGGGCCACTCTCCTTGTTTTCTTTCTTTTATCATGCCTACTTTTTGCTTCCTTTGTTCACCTAACTTCTTTTATCTCGTTTTCATGCAATCTTTCCCTTTTTGGGTCCTTCTTCTTCTATTAGCCTCTTTCTTTAAAAAAAATTTAGGCACGCTAGGCATATGACTACATTCTTTGTGGCACCAAACTCACTTCCACCAATCTTTACCACCCCCAACTTAAGCTTTTTGCCTCGAATTACATTTCAAGTTCAAGAAGCGTATGGTTCAAAAAAGGGATAAAAAGAATGGTTCACAACTTGTAATGTGTTTGCCAAAGAAAGGTCCAAAGGCTCGAAGTAGGCAACTAGGGATGATATTCATACTTGGGTAGGATTTTTAGGATAGAGTGGGTTCTAAAATCACAAAGGGACTAAGATCATTTCTCCAACCAAATACAATCAATATTAGTTTTGAAAGACTTTCGAGGCAAGTTCTAGATAATCCAAGTATGCAAGAGATGAATGCAAAAGCTCACCACACATGGCATGCAAAAACTTTCCAAGGAGGCTCAGTTACCCCTCCCATGCAAGACAAAATTAGAGTATCTCTCATTATTTACAAATCAACAACGTATGGAGTCACAAAAAGAGAAATTTTTTTATTACAATATCGATCACGTCCATGCCTTTGCTATTTTAAAAAAAATTTGGATGGAGGAGTTTGTTCATTTTACAATAGCACCACGCACAATTTGCTAAACTGTGGCTACAACCAAACCTTAGTCCCATAATTGGCTCAAGACAGGTAAATTACCCATATAGCTACTCTGACTTCACCAGAGGTGTAAACAAAATGATCCCATTTTTACAAAACAAAATGCTACAGGAACTCAGACTTCCCTTGTATTTTTCAACATTTATTCTACGGGTACCAGAATTCCTCTGCATTAATTCCTCAAACCCAAATACAGTGCTTTACCCTTAAGACTGTAATCGCTCAATCCGTCATTGGGCAAAGCTAGTCATGCATCAACAAGATCAAAATAAATTAAATCAAAAGAATACTTAAAATAAGAGGAAAGCATGATAACCCATAAAATGAAATAATATCCAAAACATCATCCCAAAACAATAACATAAAAGAAATAGTGTCTAGCATCAGGTCATCAAATTACTACGATTTTGGGTGCAACCCCCAACTAGATAAAATGCAGTGTCCTCACTGCATGCACACTAAAGTAAGAGTAAGAAGTGTCTCCCTGAATTTTACGCAAGAGTTGCTCTCCCTATTTGACTCTGTGCCGGCACCACCAGTCTCGTCAATCGACCAATCAGCAGGGGCCTCGTCTTTACTATATAGCTTGGAAAAGGGCAATTTCTTATTTGGTTTGAGTACATTAAAGATGCCTTTTACTCCCTTCTACAACTTTTTGAATAACTTATCTCTCTTCTTCTCTCTTCATACCATCTTCTCATATGATTTCTTGAGGTCCTTGTATGCTCCCACTAAGGCTGAGTACACACTCTCTAGGATGGCGATGGTGGTTCCCTATTTCTTCTGCTCCTTAATATACTTCTCACAATTAGATTGCATTACATCTGAATGACGGGCTGTAGAGGGATCTCCCAGACCCTGAGGTAATCTGGACACTAACTCCCCAACCACCCTCATTTGATCAAAAAGATCAACGAAGGGATTTGTTGATGAGGGTCTGTATGCTACTAGGTCCTGTTGGGATGCTTTGTCAGAATTTATCTTTATTTTCTTGCTCTGTACTGGGGAACCCTCTCCTCTAAATTTGAGTGGACAGTTGATGAAGCCTGGGTGCACCCAAGTATCTGTAGCATACTTGTAACACCCCGTATTTCAGGCCAGAATAAAAACTATCATTTCTATGCGTAGATGATCCAAAAATCCATAAATCCTATGAAAATTTTCCATGTTAATCAATTATGTAGTGTGCGAAATTGAATAAACTTTTCATCGATATAAGGTTCGCCCAAATCCGATACCCGGGCAAGATGTTATGGCTAATTTAAGTCCTAGTCGTAAAACACCATCATTTTGGTGCTTGGCGCATCATGGAGGTGGTCTATTTAACAATTATGAAATTTCAGTAGCCTAGCGTGATTATGGCGCATCGCGCTGAAGTTCCAGGTCCCAACCAGTAGGACAACGTGATGGCTCCGTGTCGCGGTGACCCCAAGAATCCTATTCGTCAAATTCCCAGTGAGCCACCGCGATAGTGGCGCGTTGCGGTGGCCCATAAAATCAGGCTCCCAGTTATATTTTTATTCTATCTCATTAAAGGTATAATGGGCAATTTTCACCCCCTTGTCAGCTTAAACACGGGATTTTTCACCCAAGTAACCTCATTATTCATATTTTCTTCAAAAATTCATAAGAATACTCTCTAGGGTTTCAAACTAAAAACCCAAATAACTCAAGATTCAACCGTGGGTTTTTGAAACTGATTGAAGATTTGGAATCCCCAAACCGTAGGCTTCAAGAATCACCCATCAAATTTCTAAATTGAGGTACGTGGGTTTATCCTAAAACTATATGGGCTTGTTAAAAACACCCAATTATGATTTAAAAATCATCAAGCATGAATTTGTTAAAGGGGTTTTGAGATCCATGATTTTATTATGTTTTATGCATGTTTAATGATATTGTTGCTTTGGCCTTTAGGCCTTTCTCCCTTAAATTGATTTAAACCTATATGAATATGTATGATGTTAAAGATTTGATAGAGAGCATTATTATTGAAATCCCTCTCTTTGATGATTTAGAATTGATGAAAGTGTTGGGAATGATTTAAGATGCTTGTTTAATGTTTTGAAGGGGATCTTTTCAATGTCTAAGTATTTAACATGATTTTGATGATGATGAGAGGGAGTTTCTTGGTATGATTTTGTTCTTGTTTTAAAAAGAAAGAATTTCATGTGATTGGCATTTTTGACATGACCGCCTTATGTATTTGAATGTTGAAAAAGGGAGGTTCTTGCATATATTTACATGAGCTTTAAGAAAGAGTTTCTTGAAATGACTTATTGATATGGTGGTTCCAGATTTACATTTTGAAATAGAGATTATTATATGCTAATAATGGCTCAGAGATGTGACTTGCAAGTTAATGGTATGACGATACCATATAAATGTATGTCATAACAGAGTTAGAGTTTTCATAGAATACATGTCTTAAAGAGTTAAAAATGGGCATAAAGAGAGCTAGGTGGTTTCCTGAAGAGGGATAGAGTTCAAGTAACTCTTAGACTAAAACCGTGATTTGCCGATCCGGGTATATTATTTTTACGCTGGCGACGGCCGTGTGGCATAGCAGAGTCAGAGACTCCAACCCTTGCGGCACACTTGAGTTGGAGGCTTCCCCGCTGAGTCAATGGCGAATTCCATATAACCCATGGAATTTCAGAGTTGTAGGGTATACCACCTAGTGCAGAAGTAAAACAAAGAGTGTCACAGAGTTCAGATGATTTTTTAGAGTCTTTCAAAAATGCCGATAAGATTTCTTACTATATGATATGTTTATGAACTGTTTTAAATTTCTCTCATATATGTTGGATATAAATTATTATTTTGGATTTTCTCTGTGTACCAGTACAATTGTATTAACCCCCTACCTCCCAGGTTCGGAGGCTTAGTCTAGGGGTCCGACTAATTAGTAGAGTATCCAGGGAGAAGTGATATGTGCAGTGGTGAGCCTTCTTTGTTCCAAAAAGCCTGTCATTTTAGATTATGTTATTCCTTTGTTTTGGTCTACTGGGGGCCTTGTCCCAGCTTTTCAGACAGTTATATTTAGATCATGTAGTAGAGATTTCGCAGACTGTTCTAGAAGTTGTTTAGTTGATTTTGTATTTCATTCTTTATGGTTAAATTGAATCCAGATTATGACTATATTTCTGTATTAGATTATAATTCCGTATTTTCTTTTATTATCTAAATGTTGTGCATGATTACCAGATTAGATAGAGTAGGACATCCGGGCCTTTATGGTTTGGGATGTCCGTCACGGCCAGGCCCTAGTTTGGGTCGTGACAAACTTGGTATCAGAGCATAGGTCATGGTCCCTGGGTGTCTGCAAAATCACGTCGGGTAGAGTCTTGTTTATGGGTATATAGCGCACCACACCTATAAGTAGAAGGCTACTAGGCGTTTAAGAATATTTCCCCTTCTTCATGTTCTAGTTCGTGCTATGGAGTCAGAATGTTCCTCTTTCATACTCTAATTTGTGCTATCGTGTTTCCCATACAGAAGTAAAGTCATCTCAATTCTTTTCTTACTTTGATGTGCTCAGATATGTCTCATTGTTGAAGTGATTCAGGTGCAGAAGTCTAGAATCTAAATGGTATGGTCCTTTTTGATTGAGCCATATAAGATTTTGAAATTGGGAAAGGACTTGTGAAGAGTCCGTTAGTGCCTCAGAGTGTATTGATTCTAGTGTGAATTTTGATTCTGATGAAATCATGCTTTTGAGCTTGCGGTATAAGTGTATTCAGTCCCTTTCAAAAATTTTATGTTGCAGATGTCATGCTTAAGAGGGAATGAGGGTAGCAGAATATTGGAACTGTATTCCCACCAGAGTAGTAGTATAAGTTAAAGTGTCGGTGTCATGACCTATTGGTAGTGAGACTAGGCCAAGAAGTTGGTGATACGAAGTCATAAGGTTAAAATCAGAGTGAGGATGACTTTTTTGTAGACAAATATGTTTAGTTGAATAACTGATGTTTGAGGATGATTTACCCCTTTTATAGTGATAGACTAATGTGGTAGCTATTAGTATGTATGGATTGTATGGTAGTCTATGGGGGGAGTGTTTGACTCAGATTTTTTATTCATACAGAGTAAGATATGTATTCTTAGATCATTGATTATTGTGTGTCAAGTTTCTATCTCTTGTAACTTTTTTATCGTTGTGTTGTTGAAAATCAAAGTCTAGTAGAGCCATGTAGGGTCTATTTCGATTCACTAGCAACTTGATGTCCATCTTGTTGATTCTTGTGTTGGTTGGAACTGGGGGTTTAGAGGCATAATGGCAAGAAAAGTGATATGGGTGATTTATTGAATGCATGTATAGCCAAACCTTTTTGCATGATATTGAGTTGGTATTAAAGTGATACGTCCTTGTGTGTTAGTTTAGTAGAAGGTAGAGAAGGAGTTATTAGCTAAGGTGAGTTGTTGTTTTCTCAAAGTATAAAAATGGCTAGATTAGCCAATAAGTTATAAATTATAGACACAAGGTTATTTATGGAATTTGAAGGTAGTCTAAATGTACACTTGTGTAAGTAAGTGTGATGTGAGAAGGTATGTAGTAGATTTTGAGGCATAGCAGTGATGTCATGAAGGTGTTTTGGTTGTGGGTTGTATCTAAATAAAATGATATATTTGGGTAGAATATCCTAATTTGATGGACTAGTATATTATGTTGCATTCTTCATTGGTGGTAGATGATTGATGCTAGACTATAGGCTTTATGTGTTGAAATAGTGTGTGTTAATAAATTATAATAAGGAAAAACGTAAGGTCATGATCGATTATTGTGGCTACGGAGTTCTAGTGTACTATTGTTTCTTGATGTTTTATTTCGCAGTTTCCAAGTGAGAATTGTGTGTAAGGTTGGGTTGTAAATTATGTTTAGCCCTAGACATTAAGTTTGAACAGTTGATGGCCATGCAGGTGGATGTGATTATTTCTTGGTTAATGATACTAGTTTTATGGAAGCGGCCTAATAGGTTTGAACAGTGCATGCAAGAACTTAGGTTTATTTGATTTTTAATGAAGTATGATGTTGTAGGTATAAAGTAGAAGTATGCCAAGGTGATATGAGGTTGCGGTATTTTTCTAAGGCTATTACATATTGTGTGTGGCTAGAGGTACCATTGAGTTGCTAGGAGGAGAAAGACTAATTAGATGGTATATGGTGTTCTAAATAGCCAAGTTAAAGAGTTTTGATAGATAATGTTAAGCCTTTTGATATGATCTTGATTCTCTTAGTAGAGAGATATAAGTTTGGAGTTATGATGCTGGTAGACTATGACAGAAGTGGTATGGTCTGTCAAAGGTTTGGAGATATCCATGTTTAGTGTTAGAAGAATCTGAGACGGTGAAAGTTTAAGATGTTATATGATGACTTTTGGGGCTATAGAAACCTAAGGGTTGAATCTTAGAAGTAGGTACTAGCATTGGTTGTTATACATGAAGATGTCGTCTTACAGGGTAAGTTTAGTTTTATGTGTATTGCTATATCCTCGACTTTAGAGTAAAGTGATTTCATTTTATACCAGAGTGTATATAGTGGTCCACAGACTTAGAGTAATGGCTTAAATCTAAGGGGGGAGATGATAGAACGAGTAACTAAGTCAAGTTTCCAGATGCTAATAGATGTGCCAGTAAGTTGTGGAATTGGTCGTGAGAAAGAATGATGCTCAATCTATTCTTATTTCAGCGGTTTACCTCAGTTAATCCAACACATCTCATGCTTTATGTTTCAGCTTCATGATCATAACTCGTGTTCATACATATGATAAGGAATTATGTACTCTCTTAGTTCCTAGTATGATAGTTCACAGTTTGTTTAGCAGTCAGAATCGCTTTCCGTAAGTCATGAATTCCAAAATTCAGATCATGCAGTTCATGACTCTTGTGCACATGTGATACTCTTAACGATCAGTGAAAATTCAGATTTATATCAGGTACGTCCTCAGATTAGATCTCTTTAATGATTCCATGCCATGAGTGCTCTATTCCTCACGCCTCAGTAGGGTATCAAGTTATGCTTAGTACTCCCCTTATGTTTTGGATCCCGATATTTAAATTTGCAGTGACATTTTCCCTTAGGTTAAGATAGTGATGATAAATGGTTGTTTAGATGGGCAAGAGTAAAAAATTCTTGTTGATGAAAGATAGTTGTATGCTTATTTGAGTTAAGAAGGTAATTGTAGAGTAAGATTGAGGCCGAGTCTTTGATACGTGTCAAGGTTAGTTGAAGTTTTATGCGTTATATTTGGGAAAAATTGTTGTACGCTTATTTTATATAAGTCTATAAGTTGAAAGAATTTTGAGGTGAAGTTTCATGTATGGCTTGGTTAGTTGAGGATATTTTATGTGTATCATCTGAATAGTGCAAGGAAGTTGTTATGGATAGAAGTATTAGAGAATATGAGAAATATGCTTTATGAGTGGTTGTTTGGAAGTGCATATGTGGGTAAGAAGATAGGCTTGAATGTCATGTTTGTATGCATATGGATGGATTCCTTGAGTATTTGTGAATGTCTAATACGAAGTTGAAGGTGATTGCTGGAGTGGCAATAAGAATTATGCAGGAGATGAGGAATTGTAAAATGCAGGGTGTGCTTAATTCATGATTCGGACTAGTACTACAGTATT
Organism: Capsicum pubescens; assembly: GCA_030864215.1. NCBI lineage: Eukaryota > Viridiplantae > Streptophyta > Magnoliopsida > Solanales > Solanaceae > Capsicum > Capsicum pubescens. The sequence goes on from CM061549.1 coordinate 39,914,452, forward strand.
ATGTAGTGCGTTTTCTGATTTTGAGTTAGGCTTGAAAATGATGAGGGGATTTAGTACAGTTTAGACATTAGTAGATGGAAATATCAGCGACCATGTAAGCAAAAATAAGTGGAATCAATGAGCATGGTGTTTAAGGGAAAAGTATAGCTGAGAGAGTATTTTAGAAGTGTGGCTAAGCTTGAAAGTAAGAAGTTGCAATGCCTAAGGTTTGGTAATTCTATTCTAGTTTATGAGTTATATGTTTATATTCCATGTTATAGAGTAGTGTCATTGTTGTGATTCCTTAGTTGGATGTCTTGTGTAACTCATGTGAGAGATTCCTTGCTCCCGAAGGCTGCTAGAACTTCTTTAGAAAGAGTGTTGAAGAGATACTCCAATTAAGTATAAGTGTGCAGTATAACTCAGTTTAATAGTCAGGCAGGCGAGTTACTATGGTTTTCCACCTTTCCACCCAGTCCTACTATTTGAAGTCCAATGCGTATAACCATCTCAAAAGATAATCTATTCCATCCGTGTAAGTTGCAAACTCAGTTCAGTCCAAGCATCATGTTTCAGATTCAGTTATTTAGTCATGACTCAGTTCATAAGAGTTCAGCACATAATCTTAAATTTTTCCAGCTATTTTAGCTCAGATAGTGTAATACCTTTGTACGATCTAAATCTTGTTTCCTCATGATTCGTACTTACCTAAGTTATCACTTCCAAATCCAATGTGTGTGATTTGAGCATAAACGCTTCGAGGAAAATCCTAAACTCATAGGTCATCAAATTACTATGATTTTGGGTGCAACCCCCAACTAGATAAAATGCAGTGTCCTCACTGCATGCACACTAAAGTAAGAGTAAGAAGTGTCTCCCTGAATTTTCCACAAGAGTTGCTCTCCCTAATTGACTTTGTGCCGGCACCACCAGTCTCGTCAATCGACCAATCAGCAGGGGCCTCGTCTTCACTATATAGCTTGGAAAAGGGCAGTTTCTTATTTGGTTTGAGAACATTAAAGATGCCTTTTACTCCCTTCCACAACTTTTTGAATAACTTATCTCTCTTCTTCTCTCTTCATACTTTCTTCTCATATGATTTCTTGAGGTCCTTGTATGCTCCCACTAAGGCTGAGTACACTCTCTCTAGGATGGCGATGGTGGTTCCCTATTTCTTCTGCTCCTTAATATACTTCTCACAATTAGATTGCATTACATCTGAATGACGGGATGTAGAGGGATCTCCCAGACCCTGAGGTAATCTGGACACTAACTCCCCAACCACCCTCATTTGATCAAAAAGATCATCGAAGGGATTTGCTGATGAGGGTCTGTATGCTACTAGGTCCTGCTGGGATGCTTTGTCAGAATTTATCTTTCTTTTCTTTCTCTGTACTGGGGCACCCTCTCCTCTAAATTTGAGTGGACAGCTGATGAAGCCTGGGTGCACCCAAGTATCTGTAGCATACTTGTAACACCCCGTATTTCAGGCCAGAATAAAAACTGTCATTTCTATGCGTAGATGATCCAAAAATCCATAAATCCTATGAAAATTTTCCATGTTAATCAATTATGTAGTGTGCAAAATTGAATAAACTTTCCATCGATATAAGGTTTGCCCAAATCCGATACCCGGGCAAGATGTTATGGCTAATTTAAGCCCTAGTCGTAAAACACCATCATTTTGGTGCTTGGCGCATCATGGAGGTGGTCTATTTAACAATTATGAAATTTCAGTAGCCTAGCGTGATTATGGCGCATCGCGCTGAAGTTCCAGGTCCCAACCAGTAGGACAACGTGATGGCTCCATGTCGCGGTGACCCCAAGAATCCTATTCGTCAAATTCCCAGTGAGCCACCGCGATAGTGGCGCGTTGCGGTGGCCCATAAAATCGGGCTCCCAGTTATATTTTTATTCTGTCTCATTAAAGGTATAATGGGCAATTTTCACCCCCTTGTAAGCTTAAACACGGGATTTTTCTCCCAAGTAACCTCATTATTCATATTTTCTTCAAAAATTCATAAGAATACTCTCTAGGGTTTCAAACTAAAAACCCAAATAACTCAAGATTCAACCGTGGGTTTTTGAAACTGATTGAAGATTTGGAATCCCCAAACCGTAGGCTTCAAGAATCATCCATCAAATTTCTAAATTGAGGTACGTGGGTTTATCCTAAAACTATATGGGCTTGTTGAAAACACCCAATTATGATTTAAAAATCATCAAGCATGAATTTGTTAAAGGGGTTTTGAGATCCATGATTTTATTATGTTTTATGCATGTTTAATGATATTGTTGCTTTGGCCTTTAGGCCTTTCTCCCTTAAATTGATTTAAACCTATATGAATATGTATGATGTTAAAGATTTGATAGAGAGCATTATTATTGAAATCCCTCTCTTTGATGATTTAGAATTGATGAAAGTGTTGGGAACGATTTAAGATGCTTGTTTAATGTTTTGAAGGGGATCTTTTCAATGTTTAAGTATTTAACATGATTTTGATGATGATGAGAGGGAGTTTCTTGGTATGATTTTTTTCTTGTTTTAAAAAGAAAGAATTTCATGTGATTGGCATTTTTGACATGACCGCCTTGTGTATTTGAATGTTGAAAAAGGGAGGTTCTTGCATATATTTACATGAACTTTAAGAAAGAGTTTCTTGAAATGACTTATTGATATGGTGGTTCCAGATTTACATTTTGAAACAGAGATTATTATATGCTAATAATGGCTCAGAGATGTGACTTGCAAGTTAATGGTATGACGATACCATATAAATGTATGCCATAACAGAGTTAGAGTTTTCAGAGTATGTTTTCAGAGAATGGATGTCTTAAAGAGTTAAAAATGGGCATAAAGAGAGATGGGTGGTTGCCTGAAAAGGGCTAGAGTTCAAGTAGCTCTTAGCCTAAAATTGTGATTTGCCTATCCGGGTATATTATTTTTACACTGGCGACGACTGTGTGGCGTAGCAGAGTCAGAGAATCCAACCCTTGCGGCACACTTGGGTTGGGTGCTTCCCTGCCGAGTCAATGGAGGATTCCATATAGCCTGTGGAATTTCAGAGTTGTAGGGTATACCACCTAGCGCAGAAGTAAAACAAAGAGTGTCACAGAGTTCAGATGATTTTTTAGAGTCTTTCGAAAATGCCCATGAGATTTCTTACTATATGATATGTTTATGAACTGTTTTAAATTGCTCTCATATATGTTGAATATAAATTATTATTTTGGATTTTCTCTACGTACCAGTACAATTGTATTGACCCCCAACCTTCCAGGTTTGGAGGCTCAGTCTTGGTGTTCGGCTAATCAGTAGAGTATGCAGGGAGAAGTGATTCGTGCAGTGGTGAGCCTTCTTTGTTCCAGAATACCTATCATTTCAGATTATGTTATTCCTTTGTTTTGGTTTACAAGGGTCCTTGTCCTAGCTTTTCAGACAGTTATCTTTAGATAATGTAGTAGAGATTTCACAAACTGTTTCAGAAGTTGTTTAGTTGATTTCGGATTTCATTTCGTATGGTTAAACTGAATCCAAAGTATGACCATGTTTCCGTATTATATTATAATTCTGTATTTTCTTTTATTATATGAATGTTGTGTATAATTACCAGATCATATAGAGTAGGACATTCGGGCCTTGATGGTTCGAGATGTCCATCACGGCCAGGCCCTTGTTCGGGTCGTGACAATACTCCTCCACTTCTGCTCTCTTACAAAGTTTAGTGATAAGGGAAGGGAAAATTAGGTGTTTACCTCCATGGGTCTGGTGATATCTCCATTATGATAACGCTCAACTCATTCCAATAATAAAGGGGTGAGGACGTCATTGTCGAGTAACCCAATATAAATTGGGGTCAAATCTCAAGGAGTGAATGTTATAGACTTCAAACTGAAGGGTGCTCAAGTTACTATAAGATTACCCAGAATGCTAATGAAATAAACATGTACAACTAAGCGGGGGAAATGTTTGAAAACATTTCACACAAACTACAATAAGTGGGCAGTAAATGCTATCTTAGGTATGAACTTAAGGTTTAGAGAGATCGTGGGATTACGTATCCTTAGAGGTAAATCATGTGGATAATGTTGGTTTATTATGGACTTTAGTTGTTAATTAACGGATAGTCTAGGTCAAAGATCATTGAGGTCAATTTTTCAATAAAACCCCAATGATTTCACCCATTGGCTCTTTCAAGCACCTAACAAGTGTGGAGTTTATAGAACCGCCCAAAACTTCAACCAAGCATCCCTATTTCTAGGGTGATGCTCTTGACATAATTTCCACTCCCTAAACACTTATTTATAAGAATGAAAAGGGTAGTAAACCATAAGCGTAGTTGTTCACCATTGCTTTGTCCCCCGATAACCCTCTTTCGAGGATGTTATGGATTACCTAATATTAACCTAAATCCCTCTTTCGAGGATGACAGAGGGTTTCTAGAGCTTGGAGTTTTTTCTCATCAAACCCATTTGGAGATTTGGAGTTTTCACCCATCAAATTCTAACACATAAGCTCAAGCAATGGTGAAATCCGTACTCAACAACTAAAATCCATGCAAACACAACAATACCCGAACACAATCACACTCTAATTTAACATAACCCAAAATTAAATTCTTTAGCTACTCATAAAGAAAGTAAATAGAAATATACTATGGGGATTATCAAAAGCATTCATTCTTTACAAAGCAACTAAGAAATTTGAGTCTCCAAAGTTAATTACCACTTGCCCCAGAAATTAGGGTTTTTATCTTGAATTCCAACATATCTTATGAGATAAGAAATACTAGAGAGGAAGGTTTTTTTGCTTAAATATGGATTGGGAGGCGTCTAAGTGCTTTTACAAATCTGCCCCTAGGCATATTCCCGCTTGATGATGATAGGCGAATTTACACGCCTATATCAATATATTTTGCCCATATTTTAGCCTAGTTTTGAGAACAAAGTATATATTTCATGCACTTTTAGTCCTTTTTCCTGTAAATGAGCTAACGAACATGATTAGTAAAGTTTCAGGTATAAATGATGCAGAATTCAGCATTTTATGGCTTACTTGACGCAAAAGAAAGCTCATGAAGGAAGGGAAGGGAGTTTACACGCCTAAGGACCAAAACTGTTGCATGAAAAATCTGTCCCGGGCTAAAACAGCATTTCTGAAGACTTTGGGGATTTGCAGTAACTTAGTTGGATTTGGACAATGATACATTAACCTAGTACAATTGGGTTATGTATTTCATTAGTTTATTTGGATTATGATAATGTTACATTAACCTAGTACAATTGGGTTAAGTATTACATTAGCCTAGTAGGATTTGGTTAGATATTTTATTTATCTAGTAGGATTAGGATATGGGTATTATAAATACCCTATCATGCTAGAGATTTTGAAAAGAGGGGGGGAGACCACAATACTTTCTTCCATCCCTCTCATCTTCCACTACAAATAATTCTACAACTCTTCTAATCTTTCCATTAATTCTATTTTTCTTCTACTCTTCTATTCTTAAATTCCACAACAAGAGAATCGTTACTTTGCCTAGGAATTCACGCCTCACGCCTACCACCTAAGCTACACGAAATTACTCAATCTTGTGGTATAACAACAATGTCAATCGTGATCTCCTTCGCATTCATGGGTAACTAAACTTCTCTGTTGGGGTTATGGAAGCCGTATGAGATACTATCTATTGCTGTGAGTTTGTGAGTTCGCGACACGTATACTACTTATATCATTATTCTCTTTATCTTAGTCTACATTCTTTGTGGTTGCAAACGCAAGAATACGCCAGTATAACATTTAACTTGTTCGAAAGAAAGGTTATCTGTCTGGAAAAGAGATAATGTCAAGGTAGTAGGGTCACCCCCTAAAATTCCCTACTAAAAAGCTAGTGTCGTAACTGGACTAACCTCTTGGAGAATTCGTACCGTTAGACACGCTTTAAGCTCGAAAGAGTTAAAGTGAAATAATCCTCGAATAGGTCAAAAGACGCCTGGATTTACCATCGAATACAATTCTCTATAAGCAGTTGCATGTCAGAATTCTACACACTCATAGCCAATAGAGACGTATACCTCAGAAGGTGGACATAACCCCAACGCCTCAATTCTCATTGTTTACAACTTATGTAACAATATTTCTCTTTTACTTTGCTATTTTCAGCTTTTATTTAATTATTTTGGTGACACATTACAATCCCCCCTTTTTACGAGACTTGCACCAAAAGTTTAGTAATTTTGCTTACTTGTTGGCCAAGCTATTCCCTGTGGGATCGACACCCAACCCTGTTGGGTTCTATATTTGCTAACGACCGCTTTACACTCCTACGAGAGCTGTAGATTGAGCGTTATCACTTGACCGTGGTCGTGCACGGCTATCCGCGATTGCGACTATGCGACCGCAGTTAAATGTCGCAAACACATTGCTCTGACTATCTTGACTGACCACGACTATGGAGAGAGGATTGCGTTCATGGTAACCAAGGCTGACATAGTCCAGGTCTTTAGCTGCACTCTTCTTTGCTCCCTTTTCATCATTTTCAGCTCCAATCCACACTGTTTGGTCTCCTCAACTTTATTCCTAAAAAGAGTGGATATTAGTGAATATATTCATGGATTTTGTCTTATTTATTCATTCAAAACAAGGAAGTGTGCATGAACATTGAGTGCAAATGAGTGGTAAACTCATCACTCATCAACACCCCCAACTTCAGACCTTGCTTGTCCTCAAGCAACACTACCACTTATCATGAGACAATTTTATGTGTATGCCCTCTTTCTATCACTTAATGATCATGAAGACTCAAACTTTATTGCAACCACCAAAAGCTTTTCACACATGGGTAAATAGGCTTTTAACGACTCCCCTCATCATAAAATAAAATAGTGAAGGGTGCAATAGACTTTGGGGAGCAACTATGTGACAATTACTAATCACTCTAAAAATGACTCACATGTTGACTACAATCATTCTATATTTCCATTTGTCTCAGTGTGCGTAGGATGAAAAAATCACCCACATTGACTAGTTCACATACCTCCCCACACTAAAGAGAATTTCTCACATCAAGCTACAAAATATGCAACAAAGGATTTTGAGTGCACAAACTCTCTCTCACACAAAAGAAATCTCAATTTAACAAGTGTTGTACCATAGGCTTGCCCCAATTTTAAATCGCCACTACAAAGAAAGTAGATGGTTGGAGATCTCAAAGGACTTTCTGAGCTTGTAATGTAGGTTTGGGTTATGTTAGGACATTGTTTGGGAACAACAAGGCTACTCCCTTCCTTGACCGATTAAATCACATTTTTCAATCTTCTTTTTTGACTATTGGCCATCATTATTTGTTTTCTCTCTTTTCTAATGTCTACCATTCGCTTCCTTTGTTCACCACTTTTCTTTTATCTATTATTCTTGAATCTTTCATTCAATTTTATCCTTTAATTAATCCGTTCTGTTTCTAACCATTTGTTTTCATCATGTAGGAATCTTGGCATTCTACTAACATATCGTGGCCTCAAATTTTCTTCCATCACTTTACCACCCTGTACTGAGGCTTTTAACCTCAAGTTACATTTTCAATTTCAAGGAGGGCATGGTTCAAAAGAGAGATAAAAGTAATGGTTCACAGCTTGTAGTGCATTTGTCAAAGAAAGGTCCAAAGGCTCAAAGTGGGTAACTAGGGGTTACATTCATGTTTGGGTAGGATTTTCAGGATACAATGGCTTCCAAAATCATAAGGATGGCCTAAGATCATTTCTCCAACCATATACAATCAAAACTAGCCTTGAGACACTAACGGGGCAAGTTCTAGTCAACCCGAGTATACAGGATATGAATGCCAAAAGCTCACCACACATGGGATTGCAAAATTTGACAAGGGGGTTCAAATGCCCCTCCCACTAGAGACAAATTTGGAGTGTCTAACATTATTTACAAGTCAACAATATGCGGAGTCATAGGAAGAGAGAGATATTTCATCACGAAGTTGCTCACGTCCATGCTTTCGAATAAGTTGTCAAAATTTTTGGATGGAGGGAGGGTCATTTGCTTTTGCATCCGTGCCTCACATAATTTTCTAATCATGGCAACCTTCAAAGCTATAGTCCCACATTAAAGTTAATAGTAAGCCCAACCCAACATATGGTTACTCAGACTTCACCAATAGATCTTAATGCGACCCCAAATTATCAGTGTTACAGGTACTCAGACTTCCCTTGCATTTTATAGACTTGATGCTACGAGTAGTCAGACTTTCCCTGCACCTATGGTTAGAAACCCAATCATGAATGCAAAGCTTGTCTAATGAAATTTAGACTAAAATAGCAAAATATGAACAAAATAGTTAATCCATGCAAATATGAGCACCATCAGAGTGCTCGAATATTACAATCCAAAAGACAGAAAAGGGTGCAGCAATATTACTAACACAACCTCAAATGAAATAAATAAGGAAACACCCCCAACCGAGAAGGTAGTAGTGTCCTTCCTGCATCAATAATCAAATATAATAAAGAGATGAGTATGCTCCCTAAAACTACATCAACGACTTCTACCCTTTTCAGATTTTGCACCTCCACCAATAACCTTGAGATTAGACCCTTTATAAAAGAACCGGAGCGAGAGTGTGAGGAGATTAGGGAGGTAGTTGGTGAATCAGCTAGCTTCTATGTCTACGATCATGAACAACTAACCTCTATCGTGGATATGTGGATAACCGTGATCACGCATGGTGACTGCGGTCACGGTAATCGAGGGCATGTCTGTTCCCCTATTTTTCCTTGTCTAGCTTTTCTTCTCGCTTGGTGCTTATTTATCCTTTGATTAGTTTTCAACTCAAATTTGAATATTTCTCCCTTTCTAGGTTTATGCAAAGCACTCCTTAGCGTTACACATGCATGAGTTATTCATATGCAAAAACTAACATCAACAATATAAAAATATGATAAAAAGTATACGAGCCATCCTCATGGTATTTGTGGGTTGCCTCCCACAGAGCACCTTAGTTACATCGTGGTACGAAATTGGCATGCCTCAATCTGTCAAAGAAGGTCCATAGTACCCCACTTATCAAACTCCCCTTCATCAATTAACATTCCAACAATGTTTTTTACCTCTTTCTTCTCTTTATCGATTAGAGTTCGGAACAACCTCTCTTTTGATTGGGCATTGGACCTCATACCGCCCAAGTAATCCATCATGTGATCTTCCTTTGTATTTTTTCTCTCTATACGCATCCCCAAGATTTGATCATCATTTTATAGGGTGGTGATTGTTCCACTAGTGGAGCCCCTCTTGGGTTTAGCGTCTAGACGGGTGAAGACTAGTCCCATTTGATTTTTTAATTCTTTAATAGAGACTGAATGAGAAACAACTATTTTATAGAGTGAAAAAAAGTCCTCTTTTAATTAACAGACCATTTTGTCCATTCCTTCAACTTTGTTCAAAATTTTTGCAATGAGATCCTCTGTTCTACCTCTGTCGGCGTCAATGAAGCTTAACGCTTTGCTAGAATCCTGATCATGTTGAGGCGTGAAATGATAATACTCATGTTCCAAATCTCTCCAAACTCGACTAACACTATTACTTATCCAACCTTGATTCCCACCATGCCCATGATAGGCCGAATGAGAACCCCCCAAGTGGTTAGCTGGGTACCAAATTTTCTCCTCCATTCTCCTAGCTTTGTCATCTTCATAATGGGATCTTGGTGTCATGGGGTTTGCTATTTTCATAGGTGCACCCATGACATACTTGGTTAGGAGCTCGAGTTGGGTCAAGATCTTTTCCATGGTTTGATCTTAATCCTCATCCCACTTTCTTTGTTCTCTACTAATCATGGGCTTGGGTAGAGGGCTAGTTGAAATGTTGAGGTTTCGGGTGTGATATTCTCTATTGTGTTTAGCTACCTCTCTCAACAATTTTATAGCCGCATGGAAGTGCAAGTTTAATACACAACCTTCGGTTGCTTCATTTACCACTGTTTGGCTCAAAGGATCTAGTGCCTGATAGAATATTTGGAGAAGTGTCTTCCCCGAAATCTCATGGTTTGGGCATTTGGCTAACTTTCCATGAAATCTCTCCCATGTTTCATGAAATGTCTCCCCATACCTTTGTTTAAAGTTCATGATTTCATTTCTTGAGTGACACAACTTGGATGGAGAGGAGTATTGATCTAAAAACTCCTTTTTAATCTCCTTCCATGAAGTGAGCAAAGCCGTACAGAGTGTGCGAAACCATAACAATGCTTCCCCCATTAGTGAGAAAGGAAAGAGACGAAGCTGAAAGGACTCTTGAGTCATACGAGAGATGTTGAATGGAGTACAAACTTCCAAGAAATTTTTCAAGTGAACATATGGATCCTCATGGTCTTGGCCTCCGTATAGCCCATTTACTTGCAACACATGAAGCATGACACTAGTCACATAAAATGTCCCACTCCTATGGTGAGATGGATATGGTTTTCACTCGTATGATGCCCACCATTCGAGTGACCTTTTCCATGAGTGGTTTCATCAAGGGACTCCACCTGATTGGTGCCTTTACTTATAGTTTTGATTATGATAAGGTTACCTATAAAAGATCCAAAAACAACAAAGAAAATAAAGTACGAAACTCCAAATACTCCCAAGTAAAACTAGCACCACACAAGCGAAATCTATATTTCACTCCCCGGCAACGGCGCTATTTTGATAATGCTCAACTTACTCCCACGATAGAGGGGTGAGGCAGTCGTTGTCAAGTAACCCAATGTAAATTGGGGTCAAATCTCAAGGAGTGAATGTTATATACTTCAAACCTATGGATTCTCAAGTTACTATAAGGTTGCCCGGAATGATAATGAAATCAACATGTACAAATAGTGGGGGAAATGTTTGAAAACTTTTCACACAAACTTCAACAAGTAGGCGGTAAATGATATCTTAGGTATGAACTCAAGGTTTGGAGAGATCTTAGGATTACGTAGCCTTAAAGGTAAATCATGTGGGGTAATGTTGGTTTATTATGGACTTTAGTTGTTAATTAATGGATACGCTAGGTCAAAGATCATTGAGGTCAATTTTTCAATAAAACCCTAACAATTTCACCCATTGGCTCTTTCGAGCACCTAACAAGTGTGGAGTTTATAGAACCACCCAAAACCTCAACCAAGCATCCCTATTTCTAGGATGATGCTCTTGACATAATTTTCACTCCCTAAACACTTATTTCTAAGATTGCAAAGGGTAGTAAACCATAGGCTTAGTTGTTCACCGTTTCTTTGTCCCCTGATAACCCTCGTTCGAGTATTCACCTAAATCCCTCTTTAGAGGATGACAAAGGATTTCTAGATCTTAGAGTTTTCTCTTATCAAACCCATTTAGAGATTTGGAGTTTTTACTCAGAAAAATCCAACACATAAGCTCAAGCAATGGTGAAATCCATACTCAACAACTAAAATCCATGCAAACACAACAATACCCAAACACAATCATACTCTAATTCAACATAATCCTAAGATTAAATTCTTTAGATACTCATAAAGAAAGTAAATAGAAAAAAACCATGGGGATTATCAAAAACATTTATTCTTTACAAAGCAACTAAGAAATTTGAGTCTCCAAAGTTAATTACCACTTGCCCAAAAATTGGGGTTTTTAAGTCTAGAATTTTAAGATATCTTATGAGCTAAGCAATACTAGAGAGGAAGGGTTTTTTTTGCTTAAATATGGCTTGGGAGTCATCTAAGTGCTTTTACAAATCTGCCCCTGGGCATATTCCTTCTTGACCGCGATCGCGCACGGCTATTCGCGACCTCGACTATGCAATCACGGTTAAATGCCACGATTATGTTGATCTGACTATCTTGACTGACCGCAAACATGGATAATGGACCACAATCGCGATAATCGAGGCTGACATAGTCTGGGTCTTCAGTTGCACTCTTCTTTACTCTCTTTTTATTATTTTCAACTCCAGTCCACATCGTTTGGTATCCTCAATTTTATGCCTGCAAAGAGTGGATATTAGTGCATCTATTCATGGATTTTACCTCATTTATTCATTCAAAACAAGGAAATATGCACGAACAATGAGTGCGAATGAGTGGAAAACTCGCCACTCATCAACTGGCTCCATTGTCGGGGCTTCTTTGTGGTATTCAAATACGAGTGATCGCAGCTAACATCCACGGCTGCGGTTGGAAGACTTTTGCTGGACTGTCGCGATTTCGGTCACTGACCGCGACTGCAGTACCCGAGGCTCTTCTTTTCCAAGCCTTTAGCTACACTTGCTTGCTTCTTTTTTAATTATTTTCAGCTCCATTCCACATCTTCTAATCTCCCCAAACTTATGCCTGCAAAATATGGATATTAGTGCATTCAATCACAACTTTGTCTCATTTATTTATTAAAAACAAAGTAATGTGCATGAATAATGATTATGAAAGAGTGGTAAAATCATCACTTATCAGGGGGGCCATTTGGGTAGCCAAATAGGTGAAACAATGTGAACATGCTTTTTTGAGCTAAATCAGTGGGCTATAGCCCACAGTTCTGGGGGTGTGCCTGGGGCTCAGGTATTTATAGGGTCGAAAATCAATCGAGAGCTCCCACAGGATAAGGTGCAGGAGAGTGTAAGACTTTTGGATTGGCGGTTCCATTTTGGTGGTCAAACTGGCAAAACAGTGCCTATAGGCCATTTTTGGGCTAAATCTTTGGGCAGTACCCGAGCCCGGGGTGTGTTTTAGGCCAAAAATTAACCGAGGTCTCCCAGGTAGGCTAAGGAGTAAGGGGGATGGGTTTTTGGGGTCAGTGGGACCGTTTGGGTGATCAAACAGGTGAGACAGCGCGAATATCCATTTTTAGGCCAGATTGGTCTAGCCCACAGTTCTGGGGGTGTGCCCAAGGCTCGAGAATTATTTTGGCCAAAAATTGAAAGAGGGCTCCCAAGAAGGCCGAGGAGAGAGGAAATATGGGCCTTCAGGTTCAGTGGGGCCATTTGCATAGTTAAATAGGAGAAACAGTGCGTTAAGCCAAATCAGTGGGCTATAGCCCACGATTCCAGTGGTGTGCCCCGGGCTCGGGCATGTATTTGGACAAAACTCGATCGGGGGTCCCAAACAGGATGTGGAGTAGGCTAGTGTGGGCCTTTGGGGTCGAAGGGATCGTTTGGCTGGTTAAACAGGTAAAACTATATGAATGGCCATTTTCGAGCCAAATCGGTGAGCCATAGCCACAGCTCCAGGGGTGTGCTTAGGGCTTGGGAATATTTTGGGAAAAAATTAATTGGGGGCTCCCAAGCTGGCTAAGGAGGGGGGAGATTAATCCTTTGTAATTGGAAAGGACAGCTAGCTGTTCAAACAGGCAAAACAATGTGAATGTGCCGATTTAGGGCCAAATCGGTGGTCTATAGCCCACAGATCCAGAGGTGTGGCTTGGGATCGAGCGTGTTTAAGCCAAAAATTATTTGTAGTACTTAGGCAGGCTAAGGAGTAGGGTAGTATGGGCCAATGGGGTTGGCGGGACTATTTAGGTGGTCAAACGAGCAAAACGGTGAGAATGGGCCATTTTTAGGCCAAATCGGTGGGATATAACCCACAGTTCTAGGGGCGTGCCTGGGGACCGAGCGTGTTTTTGCATCAAAAATTGACTAGGGGGTATCAGGAAGGCTAAGAAAGTGGAGAATGGTCCTTTGGAGTTGGCAGGGCCGATTGGGTGGTCAAATGAGCGAAACCCATGAACGGCCCATTTTTTAGCCAAATTATTGGGCTATAGCCCACAGTTCTGGGGGTGTGTCCATGGATCGAGTGTGTTTTGATCTAATAATTGACCGGAGGCTACCAGGTGTATTTTAGGATGAAAATTAACTGGGGCTCCCGGGCAGGATGAGGAGTAGAGGAATGTGGTCCTTTGGGGTTGATGGTGTCGTTTGGGTGGTTAAATAGGCAAAACTACATGAACAGAACATTTTATATCCAAATTAGTGGGCTATAGACCACAGTTCCGGGGGCAGGTTGAGGAGCAAGGGAGTGTAGACCTTTGGGATCAACGGGGCTATTTGGGCGGTCAAACGGGTGAAACGGCATGAATGATCCATTTTTGAGATAAATCAATGTGCTATTGCCTACGATTCTAAGGTTGTGCCCAGGGCTCGAGTGTGTTTTGGGAAAAGAACTCATCCGAAAGATCCCAGGAAGGATGAAGAGTGGGGAAGTGTGGGCCTTTTGGTTTAGCTGGACTGTTTAGGTGGTCAAACAAACGTAATGACATAAATGGGCTATTTTCAGGCCAAATCGATTGGTTATAGCCCACGGTTATATGGGTGTACTCGGGGACCACGCGTGCTTTGGGTTGAAAATTGGTCAAGGATCCAGGCAGGGTGAAAAATGAGAAAGTGTGGTATTTTGGGGTCGACGGGGCTATTTGGGTGGTCAAATGGGAAAAACAACACAAACAAGCTAAATTGGTAGGCTATAGCCCACGGTTCCGGGGGTTTCCAGGGGTCCGAGCATATTTTAGGCTAAAAATTGACCGAGGGCTCCCAGGTAGGTAGGGGAGCAGGGGAATATGGGCATTCAAGGTCGGCGGAGCCATTGAGGTAACCAAACAAGCGAACAAACTATTTTTGGGGATAAATTGGTAGGCTATAGTTCACGGTTTCATGGGTGTGCCCGGGGCTCGAGCGTGTTGTGAGGAAAAAATCGACTGTGGTCTCCCAGGCAGGATGTGAAATAGGGGAGTATTGTCCTTTGGGGTCAGTTGGGCTATTTGGGTAGTTAAACGGCCGAAACAGCATGAATGGGCCATTTTCGAGACAAATCAGTGGGCTATAGACCAAGGTTCGGCGGATGTACCTGGGGGACAAGCGTGTTTTGGGTTGAAAATCATCCAGCGGATCCTAGGCAGGCTGAGGAGCAGGGAAGTATGATCCTTTGGGGTCAACGGGGCTGTTTGGGTTGTTAAACAGGCAAAACGGCGCGGGCCATTTTTTAGACAATTAGGTAGGCTATCTCCCAAATTTTCAGGGGCACCCTAGTAAGTTTGAGGAGAGAGAGATCATCGGACATTGGTATTGGTGATGCCGTTTGGGTGGTCAAACTAACGAAATGGCATAAATGGGTCATTTTAGGGCTAAATTGGTGGACTATAGCCTATGGTTTTAGGGGTGTCCTGGGACCAGCGTGTTTTGGTTAGAAAATTGATTGAGGGCTCCCAAGAAGGATGAGGAATGGGGGAGTATAGGCCTTTGGGGTTGGCGGGGATTTTTGTGTTGTCAAACGACTGAATGGCATGAACGGTCCATTTTTTTGCCAAATTGGTGGACTATATCACACGATTCTAGGGGTGTACGCGGTGCCCGGGCATGTGTTGGGCCAAAAAATGACCAAAGGCTCCCAGGTAGGCTAAAGATCTAGGGATTATAGGCCATTGAGGTTGGCGGGGCTGTTAGGGTGGTTAAACGAATGAAACGGCGTGAATGAGACATTTTTGGGCTAAATCAGTGGGTTATAGATAATGGTTCTGGAGGTGTGCCTAGGGACAGAGCGTGTTTTGAGCAGAAAATCAATTGGCGGGTCCTTGTAAGGACGAGGAATGGGAGAGTGTGGGAATTTGGGGTCGGTAGGGCAATTTGGGTGGTCAAATGGGTGAAACGGCACAAATGGGCCATTTTTGAGCCAGATCATTGGGCTATAGCCCATGATTCTAGGGTATGCTCGGGGCCCAGACGTGTATTAGGCAAAAAATTGATTGGGGGCTCACATAAAGGCAGAAGAGTAGGGTAGTATAGGTCTTTAGGGTCGGCGGGGCCATTTGATTTGTCAAACGGATAAAACGGCACGAACGAGCTATATTTTAGCCAAATTGGTGGGCAATAGCCCGCGGTTCCAGGGGTGTGCTTGATGTTCGAGTGTGTTTTGGACCTAAAATCAACTAGGGCTCCTAGGCGGGTTGAGGAGCGGGGGAGTGTTGGCCTTTGGGGTTGGCGGGGCTGTTTAGGTGGTCAAACGGGCAAAACGGCGCGAACGGACCATTTTATGGCCAAATCGGTGGGTTATAGCCTACGGTTCTGGGCGTGCCTGGGTCTCGAGTATGTTTTAAGCCAAAAATTTATCAAGGGCTCCCATACAGGTTGTAGAGCCAGAAAATATAGGCCATTGGGGTCGGCGAGTCTGTTTGGGGGGTTAAACAAGCGAAACGGAGCGAACGAGCCATTTTTAATCCAAATAGGTGGGTTATAGCCCACGGTTTTGGGGGTGTACCCTGGGATTGGGCTTTTTTTGGGATAAAAATTGACTGGGAGCTCTCAAACAGGATAAGAAGTGGGAGAGTGTGGGCCTTTAGGGTCGGTGGGGCCACTTGGATGGTCAAATGGGTGAGATGACGCAAACGGGCTATTTTTTAGCCAAATCGGTGGGCTATAATGCGCGATTCTGGATGTGTGCCCAGGGCCATGCATGTTTCAATCAAAAATAGGCCAGGGGCTTCTATGCAGGATGAGGAACGGGAGAGTATGCGCCTTTGGGTTCAGTGAGGCCGTTTGGGTGGTCAAACAGGCGAAATGGGGCGAACAGGCCATTATTGGGCCACATCATTGGGCTATATCCCAAAGTTCTAGGAGAGTAACCGAGCGTGTTTTGGTCCAAAAATCGATTAGGGGATCCCAGGAAGGCGGGGAAGCAATGGAGTATAGGCCTCTGGTGTCGGCGGTGTCATTTGGGTGGTCAAACGGGCAAAATGGCATGAACAACTCCTTTTCAAGCCAAATTGGTGGACAATAGCCCACGGTTCTAGGGATGTGCCCAGGGCCTGGGCATTTTTTATGCCAAAAATAAGTCAGGGGGATCCCAGGAAGGCTGAGAAATGGGGGAGTGTGAGCCTTTGGGGTCGGCTGGACCATTTGGGTGGTCAAATGTGCGAAACGGTGCAAACGGGACATTTTAGGGCCAAATCGATAGGCTATAGCCTACGGTTCAGGGATGTGCCCAGTGCACAGGATTGTTTTGGGCTAAAATTCACTGAGGGCTCTCATGTAGGTTGGGGAGTATGGACTTTTGGGGTCGGCGGGGTCATTTGGGTGGTCAAATGGGCGAAACAATATTTTCGAGCCAAATGGATAGACTATAGGCCACAGTTCCAGGGATGTGCCTGGGGCTCAGGTGTGTTTTGGTTCATAAAATGATCGGGGGATCCTAGGTAGGCTAGGGATAGGGGAAGTAAGGGCCTTTGGGATCGATGGGGTCATTTGAGTGGTCACACGAGCGAAACGGCGAGAACGGGCCATTTTTACGCCAAATCGATGGGGTATAGCCCATGGTTCTAGGGGGTACCCAAGGCCCGGCCGTGTTTCAGGTCCAAAATCGATCGGGTGATCCCAAGTAGGTTGGGAAATGGGTAAGTGTGGGCCTTTAGGGTCGGCGAGTCCATTTGGGTTGTCAAACAGAAGAAACGGCAGGAACGGTCAACATTCAGGCCAAATTGATGGGCTATAACCCACGGTTTCGTAGGTGTTGTTGACACCCAATTTTTGCCCTCCGCAATCCAATTTAATTTTGAGTTTCTTCAATTTTAAAATAAAATCACAACAATTATTTTGTTCAAATAAATGATGGTTTAAATTACTTATTCAAATCAATTTTATCATTTAATTAACGATTATACATTTTTTGTATTTTTATATATGAGAGTGTATAAATTTTGTTATTTAAATGAACATTTTCATTAAAATTAGATTTTTATTAATTAAACTTGAAAATTAATTCAAATGGATAAAACCTTGGTTTTGAATACGATTTGCTCTAAAAATATTTTATTTGGAGGAATATTCGTTGGATTTTTATCAAATTAAGAAACTCGAGGTTAATTTGCTACTTGATTTGTGTCAGATTGCGATTCAATTTAGCGAACGAATTAAATATGGCCTCAATTGAAATCAAATTGGCCCACTTGTGATGCAATTGACCAATATATATTCAATTTCGTTATAATTTAAATAAGTCGTTTAAATTGTAATTCAATCTTAATTCCAAAAGTCACCGTATCTTAATTGGAATTATTTAAATACGATTAAATTTAATTAGAGTTATTTTTAATCTAATTAAATTTAATTATGATTATTATAATCTAATTAAGTTTAATTAGGGTTATTTAATAATTTAATTATTTTAATTAGGGTTTTTTAATAACCCAATTAGATTTATTAGGGTTACTAAATAACCCAATATTTAATCCAATTAATAAACCAAACCAACCCCTTAACAACTTCAGCCCACACCCCACCTAATCAACCTAACAACAATATCATTCCAAAAACAGCCAAACCAGGCCCAAGTCATCTAAGCTCCTGACCTGGCCCAACGCCTAAATCCCGACCTAGCCCATATTCTTCTCCTCTTTAACTTCCAGAAGCAGCAGCTTCAAATCAACACCAGCCAAAACCTGAACCTACCCGTATTTCGTGAACCCAGAACCACGAAGAGCCAGATCCCGTGAAGCCTCCGTCAACCCAACTCGAAACGAATCCTAAATCGTTCTTTTCTCTCTTTCACGCGTCTCACACAACAGTAGGACAAAGATGACCCTCGAATCTTCTAGAAATGAGCCAGGTGTCATTCACCAATGTTCATATTCTGCAAATTTAGGCATAGTGGTACGAAGTTAGTACGTATTTGGGCGATTTTCATTGGTTGGAGGAGGATATCTGTTTTGCCCTATTTTGATTGGTCCACGATTTCAGATTTGTAGAAGAAAATTTCAAATAGGGGGTTATGATTTGTTAGGACCCTCATCTTTTGAATTTCAAAATTTAACCCTCAATCTCCTTCTATAAGTAGTCCTCTTTAGAGCAAGAAAAGAGATGGGGAATGAGAGAGTTAGAGATTCTAGGTTTTGAAAAAAAAAGAAATCAAAGAAATTTTTTTAGGCTGATTCGAAAAAACCCCATAGGGATTTTGGAGTTTGAAAGTTCCTTAGAAGTTTTGGGGTCTTTTCTTTCTTTTTGGTCTAGGGGGTTCTGAGCCAGTTCAAAAGCTAGTCGATCAATTGGGAGTACCCGAGTCGAGAACATCAAGCTCCCAACGGTGATAGCTGTGCCGATAGCTCGTTTGTTCCATTTTGCCGCCCAATAAGAGGTTAGTCATTGATTTTATTGTTATCGTTTCATTGCGTTATAATAGTCGTAGTAATTCTCAATTAAGTTTATTATTTGTTGGGTGTTGTTGTAGAGGCCTTAAGGGCCATATGTTTCTTTTCTCTTTAGTAAGAACAATATTTGGTGTTATCGTCATGTTAAGCTAACCCTTGGCGTAGTTTTTAGATGCGCGATTTCTGTTAGTTTCACCTCAAATTTAAAACCCGTCGCTTAACTGTGATGTCGTTGACAAGTTTGAGACCTGATGCCTCATTCTGTATGTTGCTTGTGGTTGGAATAATTGGATTCTTGGCTATAGTTAGATATTTTGATTCTTATTTTATTATTTTTGGCCTCAAGCTGCTTTGGTTCGTAGTTGCGTCTTCATAATTTTGAATACTGAGGTTTGTTTGTCATGGAGGCTATGACATCCCCAGGTTCCACATAATAAATTATGAATCTCTAAACTTTGTTGTTACAAACGCACTTAGGATTTTCGTTTGAGTTCTTTAAAAGAGGGCATGTTATCTTAGTGCAAACAGTAGGTTGATTTTGTGACAGTATGCTGTTTTTGAGACCTGTTGCCTTTTTTTTATTTGGTCATATTATCTTACCATAGTGTTGTGTTAAGTAATCTTTTCATTCTGAGTGTCATTTGTATACTTGAATATAATATTAGTAAAAATATCCCATGCCTCATTACTAATTCATTCTTTATTGTTTAATTTTTTCTTTTTTTTTTTACTCATTAAGTCATTTGTTTCGAATATTCAATGTTGGCATACAAGTCTGTCGTCCCAAATGTTTGTTTAATTGACGTGGTATTTGTATGTATATTCATGATCTTAGGGTTCATGTAAATTTTACAGTTGCATGGGTCTATATGTAGTAAGCGAATCGTTGTTTTAGTTTATTTTAACATGTTGTCCTTTTTCATCGCATAATTTAGTGCAGAATTTTTGAGAATATACATTAATTCTTCCATCTTTTTATTTGCATGAACCCTCCTTGGAGTCCAAATGGGCTTTTTTCCTCTTCGCATTTCATAATGGGCCCACATGGCCCACTTTCTCGATTCAATTCTGAAGCCTCCAAAAAGAGACCTTATGGTACACCAAACGTAAGGAGTCAAAGGAAGAAGAAATATGTTAAAATCCATTTTTGGAAAAGGCCAAGGGACTCTAAAGTCTCATTTTCACATCCGTTTTGCTTATTTATCTATTTAGTCACTTGTTGTTGTCTTTATTTATTTCTTTTCGTTATTCATTTGTTCGGGTCCTTGTAGCCAAAGTTGTATTTAATACAGGTGGAGCAATATTCGAGCCAAAGGCTTGAAAACTAGATTAGGACAGGTGAAATGGGTCAAAGGCCCGATTAGACTAGGACAGGTTTTGTTGGTTTGGGCCCAATGGCCTAAATCATTTACTTTCTCCTCTCTTTCTCTGTTTATGTGTTTACTTCCTTATTTCATTTGTGTAGACTTAGTCAAAATCCCTATTAGGTCGTCTAAAACTGTTTTACACAAATCTTTTTGACAAAATCAATCACTTTTCAAAAATAAACTTTCTTTAAGGTTAATCAAAGATGTTTTCAAATAGATCGGATAACCGCAAGTTAGCGGACGTTTTAGGTGTCTAACACCTTCCTAAAACGTTAATAGGAACTGCTTACTCAGAATCTTCAAACTTAAAATGATTTTTCTGTTTTGAATCGTTTGAAGTAACTCTCCAAAGGTTTCTTAATTCTTTTTCAAAATTAAGTGGCGACTCTCAAAAGTCAAAATTTCTCCGCAAAACAGAAATGACGACTCTGCTGGGGACCTAACTAGGTTCTAACCAATTGTTTTATTTCGTCTTTGATTAACTGTTTATGTGTTTATGTGTTTGTATTATGTAAATCTTAATTATCGTATCTCATGGCATTTCCTGCATCTTATAAACTATTTTGGGGTTTCGTGGATGTCCCGGCCCTTATTGTTCAATTCCAAAATGTGTTGGAAATACGAACAACTTATCAGCACGTGAGTCGTCTGACGCTGTTCGTATTTTCAAACTCAAGTTGTTCACTTGAGAACCAGTGTCCAAGCCCACTCTAGACACCGAGGATAGAACAAAACCAAAACCCTATTTTAGGCATGTGCCTAGGACGACTCAATATCCAAGTGGGGTATTGGGCCCATTAGAAAACCTGCCCTATGTCTATTTGACCCCGAGTCAATCACAGACGAACCATGATTATTTGTTGAACAAATATATGCTTGTCTAAATTCAATCCATTATCCTTTGAGGTCGGGGAAAGGCTTATTCTGTCTTCTTTTATGTAGATATGGCTCAATTGCATTCTCGTGAAAAGTTCAAGATGGTCACCAAACCCGACGATTACCTGAAACTATGGTGGGATTACATGGGTACAGAAGAGAGAAAGATTGTTAGAACACATATTGGGCATCTTCCTTCTTTGATCGAGATGGACGTTTGGCCCGAAATGATCCATGTGCTAACAACTTTTTGGGATGATCAGAACATAGTATTTTGCTTCGGGGATGTTGAATTGACCCCCACCATTGAAGAGGTATTGATTTGCTACGAGAGTACGAAAATGTGTTTTAAGAGAAAGGAGACACCGAATAAGAATATTTTAGTCCCGGATCTGTGGGATCGTCAAAAGATCAATGAAGCATTTTTAACTGATGATGACACCTGTCTAGGAGAACGGGATGGAGCAAATATCACTTTTCGTGAGTTGTACCATCGGTTTGGAATATTCAACTCTTTTCACAAATTTAGGCATAAATTGGAGTCGGAAGCAAAATGGAAGGAAACGAGAGCTTTTGCATTCGCGATAGGCCTACTTGGAACCATGGTGTTCCCGCAGGGGGAAAATGGTACAATTCATCCGAGGGTTGTCACAGTGACCCATGCACTCTTCTTTGGAATGGAATACAATTCTAAAAAAGTATTCCACAACTTAGCCCCCATGATTGTCGCCGACATATATCGCGCTTTGGGAAGATGTCAAGTTGAGAATCGTTTCTTTCAAGGCTCCAACCTTATATTGCAATGGTGGATGATGATGCATTTGGTGAAAAATCCTAGAACGGCGCAACTTGATCACAAAATAAGGAGAAATCTACTAGAATCGCACGACATGTGGTTATTTTTACACAAGTTCAAAAGGGAAGCATCCTACGAATTTTGGTTTAAGACTCTTGGAGAATTAAGAGATGGCGATGTCCAATGGTCCCTTAACTATCTTCGTTCAGGGAAATACATCATTCGAGAGGGGAATGGCCCTTTTTAGTGCTCCCGGGTCTCAGGGGAACCCGCCCCTACAATCCTGGCAGAGTTATTAGGCAATTCGAGATCAAGCAGGAGATGCCTCAAATCGATTCTATGCTCAGATTCTTCACCGAATATGATGAAAGTAAGCCCTCGCTCAAAGACTACATGATAAATGGATGGAGAAGGAAAAAGTGGGTAGAAGTCTCTTTCCGTATAGGGTATGAACCTGAAGTCAGCGACACTTACAAAGAGTGGTTGAAAAAGAGCCTCGCCAGAGCATTAAATTTGGGACCAAATGTGCCCACTCGGGTTGTGGATATAGAATCCGAGCATCACATTCGGCTTCACAGGCTACAAGATGAGTTCCAGAAAAGTGAAATTACGCACCGACAGATGCACATGGAAGACGCTTTGACCATACATACATTGAGGGAAGAGTTGAAAAGAGCTTGGCAAGACGCTGATGATGCCAGGAAATGCCTAATCGATTTGGACGATAGCATGGCCTCGCAACTCGACAGCATAGGAGAAATGACTTACGACTGCAAGGCACAATTATGCGGGAGTCACCTTATCATCAATAGAAATCAAATAGCACATGAGGTAAACAAGGCAAAGAAGGCGAAAATAGACGAAGAAGCCTCCAGTAGCTAGCTTTTCTATTCTCCCCTGCGCAGGAACTTATCTTCTTTCATGTTATTTCCCCTTTTCCCTAAAAATTGTATCCCTGTTTCATTATATTTTGTAGGAATTTATTCCCTTTTTGTGTCTATATGAGTTGGGGGTTAATGTATTGACTTTGAGGAAGCATATATTTTCTTCAAAAATCATTAGGCCTGAACCCTTGGCTCAGAAAGGGTCACCCCAATTAGGATACGCGTTATTTTAATGTCTTGTGTGATATAACTGTTTTATGTGCTTATATGCATTGGTTGAGATCAAAGGCAAGTTTATCCACTATGACCTACGGATGAATTTGGCTATGACTCGAACAACTCTGTGTGATTATTTCCTGTCAAATATTTTGCATTACCTATCACATACGGAAACTAACACATTTGCCTTTGAGTTGTTTTACTTTGCAGATAACAGAAATTACTCCGTGTTGATAAACTGGCAGAACATCCCTACTTCACCCGATCGAAAGCATAGAAAATCCCATCCTCGGACCATCATTCAAAAATGACAAGAAATGACAAAGAAAGCGAACTGGCTATCCGGGATAATGTGATAGCAGAACAGAATTAGATGATTGCGGAACTTGCAAGAAAATTAGAATTGCTTCAGGAGGAAATAAATCGCACTCGAGAATTGGCTAACTTGGCCATCACCGTTAATGCCCCTGCTACGGGGGGACACGAGACTCCACTCCAAATCCCTCCCCTCAGTACCCCTATTCTCGGGGACTAACCAACTAACGTATCATCCAACTCTGCTCCTCCATTTGTCCAAAACACTAATCGTGAAAATAATCCAGATGCCTACCATCCACAAAATCCATCCGCAACCCCATAGAACCCGTCTTCGAATCCATTCCCAAATCCTCAAAACACATTCTCAAATCAACAAAACGCATTCCCAAATCCGCAAGATTTACTCCCAAATCCACAAAATACGGCAAACCTACCTTCGAATCCACCAAATTTATTTCCAAATCCGCAAAATCCCTCTCATATTCCGCCAAACTACTTACAAGGCCCAGATAACCTTCCCAATTTCCAAAACGTTCTCCCCACTTACCAACCAAATTCCCTCCATCTGCAAAATCAAGCCTTCCTTCCAAATCCCCCTCAAGCCATCATATCCCTTGATATTTATGAACCCTTTCCTAACCCCGAGATGGACCATTACGAGGAGAAGGAGAAAAAATGGAGGGCCCAGCATGAAAGGAATTTACTAGCCATGCAAGAAGAGATCATGAGGATCAAAGAGTCTCACGGGGCCAAGGACCACAACGATTTGGGGTATGACGATTTGTGTGTTCACCCAGGAGTAGACCTACCAGGAGGATACAAGGTCCCTAAGTTTGAGATGTTTGACGGTACCGGAAATCCAATGGCCCATCTAAGAAGGTACTAGGAGCAACTAGTAGGGATAGGGAAAAACGAGGTTCTATTAATGCGCCTATTCAGTCGAAGTTTGAATGGTGAAGCCTTGGAGTGGTTCATGTCTCAGGAGCCGAAAAGGTGGACTAGTTGGAAGACATTGTCCAAGAGTTTCCTTGACCGGTTCACATTCAACATTGAAATAGTCCCTGATCGGTATTCACTAGATGGGATTAAACAAAAGAGCATTAAGAGTTTTTTAGATTATGCTTTTCGTTGGAGGAAAGAAGTTGCCAAAGTACAGCCCCTCATGTCCGAGAAGGAAATGGTATCCATGTTCTCTCGCGCTCAAGAAGGAGAATATTATACCAGGATGGTGTCCGCTGTCAGAGAAACCTTTGCAAATTTGGTAAAAATAGGAGAATCATTAGAGGAAGGTATTCGGACAGGAATAATTACCAAAATCCCGACATCATCTGGAAATGCCATATTTTCTAAGAAGAAGAAGGAAGAGGTAGGTGGGGTTTCTGCCAATTCTGTTACAAAATTGAAACAGCGGTTCAACTCTAGAAACGTTTTATCTTTCCTGCCATCACCTAACCTTCCGCATGCATTCTACGTCCACCCCCAATACCAAACTCCACTCCTAAACATCCCACCATCATACCAAGCTCCACAGCTAAATATCTTTCCCTAATACCCAGTTCCACCTCTAAATTATCAGTCTCATTTCCAAACCACTCTCCCAAATAGCCAAACAAATTTCCAAACACCTCCAAATTACCACCAAGTACCCCCCTCCTACAAACCTAAGCCCGTATAACCCCCAGCGTCCAAACCACGAAAAGAAACCTCCCCGAAACTTCACCCCACTAGCTAAAAGTTGCACCCAATTATTTGAAAGATTAAAGAATGCTGGTCATTTACAACCAGTACAACCAAAGCCTGTCAATCCTAGCTCCCGGTTTTATCACCCTAATCAAAATTGTGCCTATCATTCAGGGGCAGCAGGGCATAGTACCAAGGACTGTCTTAACTTGAAACATAGAATCCAAGATCTGATTTATCAAAAGGGCATCACGCTCCAGGCACCTACTCCAAATGTTAGCAGTAATCCACTGCCCAACCATGGGGGATCTACAGTTAACATGATTGAAATAGAAGGCGAATGGGCATCTGGAAAGACCATTACTCAGGTGAACTCCGAAAAGCGCAAAAGGGTGGAAGAGGTAGGAAAGATAGAGAAAGTTGTGGCTGCCTTAAGTATCAGCGAGAAAGCCCCATTTATAGTGATGAATGCACCGACTCAAATGTATGCTCCCCCTCCAAAGAAGTAATTTATTGTGCAAACCGCCGCTGCCCAGGGGATGACGCGATCAGGACGATGTTACATCCCTGAGGAATTGACCAACAAAAAAGATTCACAGAAAAGGCCAATCACTGAAGGAGAGGCTGAGGAATTTTGGAGGCGTATGCAACCAAAGGATTACTCAATAATCAAACACTTGGAGAAAATGCCAGCCTAAATCTCTCTCTTGGCACTATTATTGAGCCTGCAACACCACCGACAGGCTCTATCGAAGGTCTTGGAGGAAGCGTATGTTCCCGCAGGAACGAGCATTGAGAATTTGGCTATGATGATAGGGAACCATCGCATATCATTTAGTGATGAAGAGTTGCCGTTGAAGGAGCAATGCACAACAAAGCCATGCACGTCACCGTCATTTGTCGAGATTATGCAATTAATCAGGTATTAATAGACGATGGATCTGGTGTGAATATTTATCCCCTCTCCACGCTGGTCCAAATGGGCTATGATCTGGGGAAAATTCATCAAAGCCACATAAATGTGAGAGCATTCGATGGAGGGCAGAGAGATACCATAGGAGAGATTGATTTACACATCCAAATGGGGCCTGCTGAGTTTAAGACTAAGTTTCATGTTATGGATATCCATCCTAGCTACAACTTGATTTTGGGAAGACCATGGATACACGGGGCAAAGGCAATTTCATCACCCCTTCATCAATTATTGAAGTTCATTTGGAAAGATCATGAAGTAGTCATCCAAGGAGAAGGAAGTCGAGTGGACCGTCCCAATGGTTATGTACCGGTGATTGAAGATGTTCCAAAAGGTAGCAGTTTCTATACAGTGGAAATTATAAACGCTGCGGAAAGAGATTCGATACCCAAAATATCAATGCCTTCTGTCTACAAAATGATTGCAACTGTGATGTTAAGAAATGGGTTCGAGCCTGGTCGAGGCTTGGGCAAGAATTTACAAGGAATTATCGAGCCTATTGTGATTCTAGAGAGAAGCTCTAAGCACGGGTTAGGGTATCAGCCTACCAGAGAAGATAGGGTTGAGGATGAGCCAGAAAAGAGTCATTTTAGGCCCTTGCCACTCCTGTTCCAGTCATTTCCCATACGAGAGATGTCAAATGATGATGGTCTTGGGGATGGGATAGGAGATTTATTTGAAGGATGAAATGTTGTACCAGAAGATCTTCCAGAGTCCAGTGGGGTGAAGCAGATTGCGCCAGGGAACGCTTTGCAAAATTGGACCTTCACTCCACTCATAACCCGTCGCCCGTCATGGTAGATGAAAGGGCAATTACTAATAGTTTTGAAATCAGTGATGTTCCGAAGGAGGATCCTCGATCCACCTCTTACATCTCAAAACTTTATTTTCGTATCTTACTGCTTTCAAAAAAGGCGGGGGCTTGTATTTGTGCAAGTCACAAGCCATGGTGTTGTAGTTATTTCTCAAATTTCAATAAAAAGGCCTTCATATATTTGGAAAACTATATTAGTTCTAAAACTCTCCTAGTCATATGTTTTGTTATTTTCTTATCATCTAACTTAGTTTGTTTGTCCATTACAGTAACAGTAGCTTAAAACCTGCCAATGTTGTGTCATGTCAAAGCCTGAAAGAACAAAATGAAGGGGACGATGATGGCTGGAAGGACGATGAAGAGGAACGGTTAGTTGAAGATATGGAGGAATTTGAGAATCGCAAAAAACCCAATTTGGAAGAAACTGAAACAGTCAACTTGGGAGATCACTATGAAATCAAAGAGACCATATCAGTGTCCACCTCGTGACGCCACAAAGAAAAGAGCTCATCCACCTGTTGAGGGAGTATATCGACGTGTTTTCTTGGTCCTATGATGATATGCCAGGGCTGAGCATCAGTATTGTGTCACATAAATTGCCGATAAATTATGAGTTTGATCCAGTCAAGCAAAAAATGAGAAAATTCAAGCCAAATTTAAGGCTAAAGATCAAGGAAGAAGTGACAAAACAAATCCAGTCTAAGGTTGTCGAGGTCACAAAATATCCGACATGGTTGGCCAACATCGTCCCTATGCCAAAGAAGGACGGCAAGATTCGAATTTGTGTTGACTATAGAGACTTGAACAGAGCTAGTCCTAAAGATAACTTTCTGTTGCCCAACATACACATTCTCATCGATAACTGTGCGAAACATGAAATGCAGTCATTCATTGATTGTTTTGCCGGCTATCATCAGATACTGATGGATGAGGAAGATGTAGAAAAAATGGTTTTTATTACGCCCTGGGGTCTTTATCATTACAGGGTAATGCCGTTTGGTCTCAAGAACGCAGGTGCGACATATATGAGGGCCATGACGATGATTTTCTATGCTATGATCCATAAGGATATTGAGGTGTACGTGGATGATGTAATTATCAAATCCCGCGAGAGTTCAGATCATCTAACTCATCTAGAGAAATTCTTCAATAGATTAAGAAGGTACAATTTGAAGTTAAATCCTACTAAGTGTGCTTTTAGTGTGCCATCAGGGAAGTTGTTGGGGTTCATAGTCAGCAGAAGGAGGATCGAGCTAGACCCATCCAAAATCAAGATAATTCAAGACTTGCCACCGCCGAGGACCAAGAAAGAAGTTATGACTTTCCTGGGTCGTCTGAATTATATTAGCAGATTCATCGCTCAATCAACAGTCATATGCGAGCCAATTCTCAAGATGTTGAAGAAAAATGCACTGAATGAGTGGACAGAAGAATGTTAGAGAGCTTTTGATCACATCAAGGAATACTTGTCTGCACCACCGGTTTTGGTCCCACCGAGAGAAGGAATTCCATTATTGCTTTACCTGTCAGTCTCAGAAAATGCTTTCGGATGCGTCCTCGGGCAACATGATGAGACCGACAGGAAAGAGAAAGCCATTTACTACTTGAGTAAAAAGTTCACACCATATGAATCTCGTTACACTCTTATAGAAAGGACATGTTGTGCTTTGACTTGGACGGCAAAAAAGTTGGGGCATTATCTGTCATCCTACACAACTTACCTCATCTCGAGAATGGATCCATTGAAGTATACATTCCAGAAGGCCATGCCTACAGGAAAGCTAGCCAAGTGGCAAATGCTGCTGAGTGAGTTTGACATTGTGTATGTAACCTAAAAACTAATCAAGGGGCAAGCCTTAGCAGATCATTTGGCTGAAAACCCAGTTGATGAGGAATATGAGCCACTTCAGACATACTTTCCAGACGAGGAAGTTTTGTTCGTAGGAGAAGATATCACGGAAATCTACCCCGGATGGAGGCTATTTTTTGATGGGGCGGTCAAATTCAAAGGTTCAGGAATTGGAGCAGTTTTGGTGTCAGAAATAGGCCAGCGTTATCCGGTAACTGCTATGCTACGTTTTCCATGCACCAACAACATGGATGAATATGAAGCTTGCATCCTGGGGCTCAAATTGGTACTTGATATGGGTGTTCGTGAATTTCTAGCCATCGGAGATTCAGATTTGCTGATTCACCAGGTACGGGGAGAATGGGTGGTAAAAAACTCCAAGATTACTCCTTATGTGGAGCTGGTGCAAGAATTATGTGGAAGATTCAAGGATTTTGATTTCAGACATATCCCACGGACACAAAACGAGTTTGCTGATGCTTTGTCCATGATATCTTCCATGATTCAGCACCCGGATCAGAGTTACATCGATTCTTTGGAAATAAGCCTGAAGGAGCAACCCGCGCATTGCATACACATGGAAGAGAAGCCTGATGGAAGGCCTTGGTACTATGACATTAAGAGGTATTTGGAATCTGGAATATATCCTGACGAGGCTAGTAGCAACTAAAAGAAGACAATCCGGCATTTGGCAAAGAATTACTTTCCAAGTGGAGAAATTCTTTTTAGGAGGACTCCTTATTTGGGATTCCTAAGATGCGTCGATACGGCGGAAGCCAATAAGTTGATAAACGAGGTACACGCTGGAGTTTGTGGTCCCCACATGAATGGGTTTTTCCTTTCCAGAAAGATCCTGAGAAGCGGTTACTTCTGGATGACTATGGAAAATGATTGTAGTAAGTTTGTGCAGAAATGTCCAAAATGTCAAATACACGGAGATCTGATTCGAATGCCTCCACACGAGCTTCATGCAATGAATTCTCCTTGGCCTTTAATAGCTTGGGGCATGAATGTCATCAGACCAATAGAGCCATTAGCATCGAATGGGCATAGGTTTATTTTGGTTGCCATTGATTATTTCACTGAGTGGGTCGAAGTTGCTTCGTACAGAGCCATCACTAAGAAAGTGGTTGCAGATTTCGTCAGGAATAACTTGATTTGCCTATTCGGAGTGCCAGAATCGATTATTACTGATAATGGGGAAAACCTGAATAGTCACTTGATGAAAGAAATTTGTGATCAGTTCAAGATTGTGCATCACAACTCGACAGTGTACCGTCCCCAAATGAATGGAGCCATAGAAGCTGCTAACTAGAATATCTTGAAGATCTTGAGAAAGATGGTCGAAAATGATAGATCATGGCGTGAGATGTTACCTTACGCCTTGCTAGGGTATCGAACAACAGTTCGAACCTCCACAGGAGCAACTCCCTTTTTACTAGTTTACGGGAATGAAGCTGTGATACCCGCTGAGGTCAAAATACCTTACCTAAGGATTATTCAGGAAGCTGGACTGAGTAACGAAGAATGGGTCCATGCTTGCTACGAACAATTCATGTTAATTGATGAAAAGAGAATGGCCGTTGTATGCCATAGTCAGCTGTATCAACACAAGATGATTCGTGCATTTAACAAGAAGGTAAGAACTCAAGCATTTGAAGTGGGGCAGCAGGTTCTCAAAAGAATATTCCCTCACCAAGAGGAGTACAAGGGCAAGTTCGCTCCAAACTGGAAAGGGCCATACATAGTTCGCAAGGTGCTATCTGGAGAAGCTCTGATTTTGTCTGAGATGGATGGCACAGAGTGGACCAAACCAATCAATTCTGATGCGGTAAAGAGATATTATGTTTGAATGACATTCTAGTTTTTGTGTTTTCTTAGTTTGTTTGTAATCACCTTTGTAATAACGTTGTTTGCTAGTGTGTAACTGCCTAGAATCCTTTCCTTTTATGTACGAACTACGTTTGACCTGAATTCCTAAGAAAGGGATACGTAGGCAGCCTATGTCATCTTCGGTCAACCCCTTAGGATGATTTATCCTTACTTCTTATGTATGAACTACGTGATGACCTGAATTCCTAACAAAAGGGATACGTAGGTGGCCTATGTCGGCTTCGGTCAACCCATTAGATTTTTTATATATATCCCTAGCATAGTCCTGAACTACGTTTGACCTGATTCCTACTTCAACGGGATACGTAGGCACCCCAATGGCTCGGTCATATAACCCTAGGAAATGGAAACTGGGGCAGAATTTTCGAGAAGGAATCTCAAAAATTCACAAGAGAAGATCGACATCCAACAAAGAGAATGAAGATCAGCAAAGACTTCAGATCCACTCAGATTGGTATTATCTCAAACAAGTTTAAACTGGGGCAGAAATTTTGAGGAAGACCCTAAAATTTCCACTAAATGCCGGAACATATTCCAAATTCCCCAGCACCAGAGGTTAAAGCTTTGGAAACCACCAACTGTAACAAAGTTTGGGTAAACTCAATTTTTGGCTATGATACAACCACTTGAAGAAACCCTCTAACAATAATCATGAGTTTTGGAAACCATCCATCGGATATAGTCAGAACCGCGAGGAAGACATTCATTGAGCTAGTACATGACATGACTGGCAGAAATTTTCTAAAATTTTATAGAAGTTTTCAAAATTTAAGACTATTTTCAAAAATCTTACGACTCACTTACTTAGTACTTGCCTAGACATCATTTGGGATAGAGTGTTAGGGTAGAAGTCTCAATATGGTGGAATGCCCAAGAGATGGCAAGGAGCAAATCAAGGATCGAATAAGGTCAACATGGAGTAATTTCATTCAACTAATCATTTTTCTGTGGATGCAGGGATCAATATGCAAAATGAGTCTCTTTCAAAAATCCCCGAGCAAATTGAGAGCCACAACATATCATTAATGCCCAAGAACGGTACTTTAGGGCAGCCCTAAAAATAGGTTTAATGCCCATTTATTGAGGACCTTTTGATTTTTCCATCTCATTTCTTGAGATCGTAGGCGACAAACAAAAGCACATTGTCTTCTTTACACGTATCGTATTTAGAAGTTTCCTAAAAATAGTCGCTAGTAAAGGCGACTTTGTGTCTACTAATCGTCTACCTTGAGTACAGGTACATGTAGAAAGCAGGACACTGACAAATAAAGCCAGGTAAAATTATTTTATCACTGCCACAATGGCCATTGCATATCATTGCCGCAAAGGCCATCACATATCATTGCCGCAAAGGCCATCACATATCATTTCTGCAGAGGCCATTACATATCTGGTGACGCGCTAGACATAATGCTAGCATTGAGGATATCATCAGCATTCAATATCTATTGACGCGCTAGACACAACGTTGGCGTCGAGGATATCATCAATATTCAATATCTGTTGACTCGCTAGACACAACGCTGGCGTTGAGAAAATCATCAGCATTCAATATTTGTTGATGCGCTAGACACAATGCTGGCGTCGAGGATATCATCAGCATTCAATATCTATTGATGTGCTAGACACAACGCTGGCATCGAGGATATCATCATCATTCAATATCTGTCGACACGCTAGACACAACGCTGGCGTAGAGGATATCATCAACATCTAATATATCAGTCAACACGCTAGACACAACGCTGGCGTCGAGGATATCATCAGCATCCAATATATTTGTTGACACGCTAGACACAACGCTGGCGTTGAGGATATCATCAACATTCAATATATCTGTCGACACGTAAGACACAATGTTGGCGTCGAGGATATCATCATTTTTTCATGAATCAGCATCTGAATACATTAAGAGCATACGATTTGGAGGGACGCCTTCAGGTCGCTATCTAAGGATGAATGATATATAAGATTTCCTAGCAATTGACAATTTGAAGGTCATCTATAAGTCATATTATTTGAAATAGGATAGTGTACAAGATCACCTATGAGTTGATAGCCTGTAGGTCATCCGTAAGCCACAATAACATCCTAATCGGATAGTATGCAAGATCGCCCAAAAGTTGATAGTTCAAAGGTTATCTGTAAGTCGCAACTAAATCCTTACCGGAGGATATGCAAGATTGTCAAATTGATACATCCAAGGGTTCTCTATAATCCGCGTCATATCCAAGATCGATTATGTGCAGGATTACCCAAAGACGATCAATTTGAGGGATTATCTATAAGTCATATTGTATCTAAGGTCGGATGATGTGCAGGAACACCTGAAAGCTAGCGATTGGAGGGATATTTGTAAGTCATCTCTTATCCAGAGTCGGATGATGTGCAGGATTACCTAAAATCTAGAAATTCAAAGGATATTTGTAAGTCGCCTCGTATCCAACATCAAATAATGTGCAAGATCATCTGAAGATTGACAATTTAAGAAAAACTTATAAATCGTTCATCGGCTATAACCGGAGAGGTTATCAATCCACATACAACAAGTGATATAGGTAACCAAAAGGGTTGCCACTCCAGCATAAGATTACACGGCTGTAGAGACCGTTATGCATAAAGTATCGTCGGTGTCCAAAAGGGCCACCCCACTCTGAAGGTACAAAAAAGGATGACTTCATTTTTTAGACAACAACTCAAGTGGAGATATGGTGCGGACAACTCCAAAAAGGATGCGGCACAACGTGGAATTCTTTCTCAGCAGCAAAATGGGACATGGTCTGGAGAGAGATGTCAAACTCTCTAGACGCGAGCTAAATGATAATCACCGCCACCAGATAATCACGACTTTATTAGAAGGAATGTGGGTATTTTTAGATATTCTGGTCTCAGCTTTACCTCTGGAATGTTTTCTTAACTCATACCAAGGGGAACTTTCTTTTTCTTTCTAATTCGGGTGACAACATACTTAGAATTTTGGAAATTATGCCCAGGTAAATTCTTACCTATGGATGTGAAGATCTCCACGTTCATGGTTAAGAGGTTACAAGCTTCTTTTCTACGACTTGATCAACTTTTCACTCATCTTGAGCCAAAGATCGTCTGAAATAAAAAACTATTTTTTCTATCGATTGAGTCGAACTATAAGCAGTCTGATTCCCTAAGTCCTGGGGATATGTAGGCTGGGCTTTATGTATAAAACTCGACTGCATTCCAACCTCCCCTAAATCCCTTTATTCCCAGCTTCTTGATTCAACCAAAAACTCTAAAATCGTGATAGTTGGTGAATTTTCTTGAAAATCGTGCTTAAAATCAAACCTTATGAACTACAAGTGGCCTGAATTCTCATGAAACCTGAGACATGTAGGAAACCTGATACCGAGGTTCGGCCATAACTCCATGAAACTCGTGCGAAAAAATAACTTCTTTTAGATTCAAATTTGTGGTCGGACAAAAATTAGGAGCGTCAACCTCCCTTTGCCCAGGGTTGCTTGCATCCACCCTACCCAAAGGGAGAGGGCAGTTGTTGACACCTAATTTTTGTCCTCCGCAATCCAATTTAATTTTGAGTTTCTTCAATTTTAAAATAAAATCACAATAATTATTTTGTTCAAATAAATGCTGGTTTAAATTACTTATTCAAATCAATTTTATCATTTAATTAACGATTATACAATTTTCGTATTTTTATATATGAGAGTGTATAAATTTTGTTATTTAAATGAACATTTTCATTAAAATTAGATTTTTATTAATTAAACTTGAAAATTAATTCAAATGGATAAAACCTTGGTTTTGAATACGATTTGCTCTCAAAATATTTTATTTGGAGGAATATTCGTTGGATTTTTATCAAATTAAGAAACTCGAGGTTAATTTGTTACTTGATTTGTGCCAGATTGTGATTCAATTTAGCGAACGAATTAAATATGACCTCAATTGAAATCAAATTGGCCCAATTGTGATGCAATTGACCAATAGATATTCAATTTTGTTATAATTTAAATAAGTCGTTTAAATTCTAATTCAATCTTAATCCCAAAAGTCACCGTTTCTTAATTGGGATTATTTTAATCCAATTAAATTTAATTAGAGTTATTTTTAATCTAATTAAATTTAATTATGATTATTATAATCTAATTAAGTTTAATTAGGGTTATTTAAAAAATTCAATTAATTTAATTAGGGTTATTTAATAACCTAATTAGATTTATTAGGGTTACTAAATAACCCAATATTTAATCCAATTAATAAACCAAACCAAACCCTTAACAACTTCAGCCCACACCCCACCTAATCAACCCAACAACAATATCATTCCAAAAACAGCCAAACCAGACCCAAGTCATCTAAGCTCCTGACCTGGCCCAACGCCTAAATCCCAACCCGACCCATATTTTTCTCCTCCTTAACTTCTAAAAGCAGCAGCTTCAAATCAACACCAGCAAAAACCTAAACCTACCCATATTTCGTGAACCCAGAACCACGAAGAGCCAGATCCCGTGAAGCCTCCATCAACCCAACTCAAAACCAATCCTAAATCGTTCTTTTCTCTCTTTCATGCGTCTCACACAATAGTAGGACAAAGATGACCCTAGAATCTTCTAGAAATGAGCCAGGTGTCATCCCCTAACGTTCATATTCTGAAAAATTAGGGATAGTGGTACGGAGTTAGTACATATTTGGGCGATTTTCATTGGTTGGAGGAGGATATCCATTTTGCCCT
This sequence comes from Capsicum pubescens, assembly GCA_030864215.1. Lineage (NCBI taxonomy): Eukaryota > Viridiplantae > Streptophyta > Magnoliopsida > Solanales > Solanaceae > Capsicum > Capsicum pubescens. Next base: position 39,949,948 of record CM061549.1, read on the forward strand.
ATTTTGATTGGTCCACGATTTCGGATTTGTAGAAGAAAATTTCAAATAGGGGGTTATGATTTGTTAGGACCCTCATCTTTTGAATTTTAAAATTTAACCCTCAATCCCCTTCTATAAGTAGTCCTCTTTAGAGAAAGAAAAGGGATGGGGAATGGGAGAGTTAGAGATTCTAGGTTTAAAAAAAAAAGAAATCGAAGAAATTTTTTTAGGCTGGTTCGAAAAAACCCCATAGGGATTTTGGAGTTTGAAAATTCCTTAGAAGTTTTGGGGTCTTTTCTTTGTTTTTGGTCTAGGGGGTTCTGAGCCAGTTCAAAAGCTAGTCGATCAATTGGGAGTACCCGAGTCGAGAACATCAAGCTCCAAACGGTGATAGCTGTGCTGATAGCTCGTTTGTTCCGTTTTGCCACCCAATAAGAGGTTAGTCATTGATTTTATTGTTATCATTTCGTTGCGTTATAATAGTCGTAGTAATTCTCGATTAAGTTTATTATTTGTTGGGTTCTGTTGTAGAGGCCTTAAGGGCCATATGTTTCTTTTCTTTTTAGTAAGAACAATATTTGGTGTTATCATCATGTTAAGCTAACCCTTGGCGTAGTTTTTGGATGCACGATTTCTGTTAGTTTCACCTCAAATTTGAAACTCGTCGCTTAACTGTGATGTCGTTGACAAGTTTGAGACCTGATGCCTCATTTTGTATGTTGCTTGATGTTGGAATAATTGGATTCTTGGCTATAGTTAGATATTTTGATTCTTATTTTATTATTTTCTGCCTCAAGCTGCTTTGGTTCGTAGTTGCGTCTTCATAATTTTGAATACTGAGGTTTGTTTGTCGTGGAGGCTATGACAGCCCCAGGTTCCACATAATAAATTATGAATCTCTAAACTTTGTTGTTACAAACGCACTTAGGATTTTCGTTTGAGTTCTTTAAAAGAGGGCATGTTATCTTAGTGCAAACAGTAGGTTGATTTTGTGACAGTATGCTGTTTTTTAGACCTGTTGCCTTTTTTTATTTGGTCATATTATCTTACCATAGTGTTGTGTTAAGTAATCTTGTCATTCTGAGTGTCATTTGTATAATTGAATATAATATTAGTAAAAATATCCCATGCCTCATTACTAATTCATTCTTTATTGTTCAATTTTTTTTTATTTTTTTTTACTCATTAAGTCATTTGTTTCGAATATTCAATGTTGGCATACAAGTCTGTCGTCCCAAATGTTTGTTTAATTGACGTGGTATTTGTATGTATATTCATGATCTTAGGGTTCATGTAAATTTTACAGTTGCATGGGTCTATATGTAGTAAGCGAATCGTTGTTTTAGTTTATTTTAACATGTTGTCCTTTTTCATCGCATAATTTAGTGCAGAATTTTTTAGAATATACATTAATTCTTCCATCATTTTATTTGCATGAACCCTCCTTGGAGTCCAAATGGGCTTTTTCCTCTTCACATTTCATAATGGGCCCACATGGCCCACTCTCTCGAATCAATTCTGAAGCCTCCAAAAAGCAACCTTATGGTACACCAAACGCAAGGAGTCGAAGGAAGAAGAAATATGTTAAAATCAATTTTTGGAAAAGGCCAAGGGACTCGAAAGTCTCATTTTCGCATCCGTTTTGCTTATTTATCTATGTAGTCACTTGTTGTTGTCTTTATTTATTTCTTTTCGTTATTCATTTGTTCGGGACCTTGTAGCCAAAGTTGTATTTAATACAGGTGGAGCAATATTCGAGCCAAAGGCTTGAAAACTAGATTAGGACAGGTGAAATGGGTAAAAGGCCCGATTAGACTAGGAAGGTTTTGTTGGTTTGGTCCCAATGGCCTAAATCATTTACTTTCTCCTCTCTTTCTCCGTTTATGTGTTTACTTCCTTATTTCATTGTGTAGACTTAGTCAAAATTCCTATTAGGTCGTCTAAAACTGTTTTTACACAAATCTTTTTGACAAAATCAATCACTTTTCAAAAATAAACTTTCTTCAAGTTTAATCAAAGATATTTTCAAACAGATCGGATAACCGCAAGTTAGCGGACGTTTTAGGTGCCTAACACCTTCCTAAAACATTAATAGGAACCGCTTACTCAGAATCTTCAAACTTAAAATGATTTTTTTGTTTTGAATCGTTTGAAGTAACTCTCCAAAGGTTTCTTAATTCCTTTTCAAAATTAAGTGGCGACTCTCAAAAGTTAAAATTTCTCCGCAAAACAGGTGTGCCTGGGGCCCAGGCATGCTTTTGGCTAAAAATTGACTGGAGGATCCCTAGTAGGCTAAGGAGCAAGGGAGTGTGGGCCTTTGGGGTCGGCGGACTGTTTGGGTGGTCAAACAGGCAAAACAGTGCAGACAGGCCATTTTCGGGCCAAATCAATGGGCAATGGCCTATGGTTTCGGGGGTGTGCTCGGGGTTCGGGTATGTTTCGGGTCAAAAATCAGTAGGGGATCCCAGGAAAGCTTAGGAGCAGGATAATATGGGTCATTGGGGTCGACGGGATTGTTTGGATGGTCGAATAGATGAAGCGGCGCTAACGGGCAATATTGGGTTAAATCGATGGGCTATAGCCCTTGGTTCTGGGGTGTGCCCAGGACCTAGTGTGTTTTTGGCCAAAAATTGATCAGACGCTCCCAAGTAGAATGAAAAGTGGGAAATGTAGTCCTTTGGGGTGGTGGGTCTATTTGGGTCATCAAACGGGCGAAATAGCGCGAACGGTCCATTGTCGAGCCAAATCAGTGGCCTATAGCCTACGGTTCCGGGGGTGTACTCGGGGACCGGCCGTATTTTGGATCAAAAATCAACTGAGGGATCCAAGGAAGGCCGAGGATCAGAAAATTGTGGGCCTTTATGGTCGGCAGGGCCATTTGGGTTGTCAATTGGGCGAAACGGTGCAAACTGGCTATTTTTCGATCAAAATTGGTGGGCTATAGCCCATAGTTCTAGTAGTGTGCCTACGGCCCAGACGTGTTTTGGGCCAAAAATTGACTGGGGGATCCCAGGAAGGCTGAAGAGCATAGGTGTGTGGGCCTAGTGGTTCGATGAGGTCGTTTGGGTGGTCAAACAGGCGTAACAGCGGGTCCATTTTCAGGCCTAATCAGTGGGCTATAGCCCACGGTTCTAAAGGTGTACCCAGGGCCCGAGCGTGTTTTAGGAACAAAATTGATAGGGGCTTCCAGTAGGCTGAGGAATAGGAGAGTGTAGGACTTTGGGGTCGGCGAGGCCATTTGGGAGTTCAAATGGGCGAAATAGCGAGAACGGGCTATTTTCGAACCAAATCAGTGGGCTAACCCACTATTCTAGGGGGGTGCCCGGGGCTTGACCGTATTTTGGTTTGAAAATCGATCGGAGGATCTTAGGAAGCTGAGTTGTTAGGGAGTGTGGGCCTTTTGGGTCAGCAAGGCCGTTTGGGTGGTCGAACAGGTAAAACGGCTCAAACGGGCTATTTTCGAGCCAAATCGGTGGGCTATAGCCCATGACTTCGGGGGTGTGCCCGGGGATCAGGCATGTTTTGGGCTAAAAATTGACCAGGTGCTCCCAGGCAGGGTGAGAAGCGGGGGAATGTGGGCCTTTCGGGTCAACGGGGATATTTGGATGGTCAAACGGGCGAAATAGCTTGAACAGGCAATATACAAGCTAAATCGATGGGCTATAGCCCACAATTCTAGGGGTGTGCCTTGGGCTTGGGTGTGTTTTAAGTCAAAAATTGATCGGGGGATCCCAAGCAGGCTGAGAGGCGGGGGAGTATGTGCCTTTAGGGATGGTAGTGCGGTTTGGGTGGTCAAACAGGCTAAACGGTGTTAATGGGATATTTTGGGGACAAATCAATGGGTTATAACCCACGATTCTGGGGGTATACCTGGGGCTTGGGTGGTTTTCAGCCAAAAATTGATTAGCGGCTCCCAAGCAGGTTATGTAGTGGGGGGTGTGGGCCTTTGGGGTCGGTGAGGCCGTTAGGGTGGTCAAAAGGGCAAAACGATGCGAGTGGACCATTTTTCGAGCTAAATAAATGGGATATAGCCCACAGTTCCGGGAGTGTGATCGGGGATCGAGCATGTTTTGGGTCAAAAATTGATCAAAGGCTCCCAGGTAGGCTGATGAGCGGGGGAGTATGGCCTTTAGGTTGGTGGGATTATTTGGGTTGTCAAACGGACGAAACAACGTAAACAGGCCATTTTCAAGCCAAAACGGTGGGCTATAGCCCATGGTTCCGGGGGTGTGCCCAGGGCCCAAGCATGTTTTAGGATGAAAATTGATTGGGGGCTACCAGGTACACTTAGGAGTGGGTGAGGTCCCTCTTACTGGGAAAGTTGTTTGCAGCAGCAAGTTCTGAGAAAGTGAATACAGTAGGAGCATAGGGGTCAGTTTTCGAAGCTTACGAGTCAGAACTAGAGGAGGAGGCAAACTAACTGGATCATCAGTTGGCAGGCTTCCAAGCCCAAAGGCAAGGGAACCAAGGTCAGAACTATTATGAAAGATACTGAGACAGAAGTAGAGAGCGAGTTAATAACTGGAGAAAGAAGAATAACTATAGAGAGAAGGGACATTGGTACATTCCATCTGGAAAAAGAGATGCAAAATCAAGAATGGAATAAATGTTGACTAAGATGGTAAAGGGTTAAGAAAATCAGGAGATCCGCCTTAAGGAGATTAAGGATGAAATTTCAGGGTTGGCCCAGAAGGTTGAATCCCCTACAACTGCTATCAAGCAATTAGAGCGCCAGTTTGGGCAGAAGTCAGTAACTCTGAACCAGAAGCAGCCAGGTACCTTTTCGAGCAACACTGTACAAAATTCAAAAAACGACGGTCATGTTCTTGTTATTACCACAAGGAGTGGTATCACTACTATGGATCCTCCATTACCTACTGTGGAAGAACCAAGGCATGATGAGGTTGCTACTACTGAGACACCTGCTGTGGAGTCATAAAATGCAACAGTTGGTCATGATGCAGTTGATAAAGAAAGAGCTAAGGGTACGGATGTTGAGCAGAAAATAGGATAGATTCTAAGACCACCCCCACCCTTTCCTTAACGACTCACGCAGAAAAGGGAGGAAGGAAATTTCAAGCGATTCATTGAGATATTGAAAGAATTAAGCTTGAGTATTCCTCTTCTCGAGGCATTGGAGCAGATACCTGGATATGCCAAGTTTATGAAGCCATTGGTCACAAAGAAGGAAGGAGCTATGATTTAGGATGTTGATGGTTTGCACCACTGTAGCATAGTCACTACGAGGTCTTTGACTTAGATAAAGAGTGACCCCAGAGCATTCACTATATTATGTACTATTGGGTCATCCCAATTTACTGCCTTATGTAACTTAGGAGCCAGCATAAATTTGATATTGTTGGTTGTATTCAAGCAATTAGGCTAGAACCTACTGGAATCGACTTTAATACGGCTATTGATGGCTGACTGCACGGTGAAAAAACCTGTGGGCATTTTGTTTGATGTGATTATGAGAGTTAATAACATTATCTTTCCGGCTTACTTTGTCATTCTGGATTGTGAGGTTGACAACAAGATGCCCATCACATTAGAAAGACCATTTATGGCCACAAGTAGAGCGATAGTTGACATGGAGAAAAGAGAGTTGAAATTCAAAGTCAACAGTGAAGAGTCCACATTCAACATCCGAAAATCAATGAAGTAGTCAATCTACATGAGGGTGGTATCAGTGATCGATTATATTAATGACCCTGGAGGATATTCTTATAGGTACATTGATGAATTCTGAGTAATCAAGGCACCTGCATCGTGTCACGATGTTAAATCAAGAACTACATGGGAGGAAATCTATGAGCTTGTTGGTAAAGTATGAGTAACCAACACAGTCACGCCGTGTCGTGACATTAAATCAAGCGTTGAATGGGAGACAACCTACTATTTTAGTGTTCACTTTTTTGTTGTTCTTGTTTTGTAGGTTTTTATCCCATGGACATACCCGAAACATGGTAAAATTTCTACATTTATTAATTTCTAGGTAAGGGAACTTTTGACCAACCCATCATTGTCACGAGTCTCACACAGGCCAGGTAAGTTGAGCATTAAAGTGAAAAGATGAAATTTTTTAGGATACGAATGGAAAGTTATCAACTTTGATACATATTCATACTTTTGGGACTATTAATTCACATTACGGGACCATAAGTAGCAGGGAAAATATAAAAATGCCAAGTTCGAATTGCAGAAAAGCGGGTCAAATATTTTGGCCTTGAACATGCAGGCTGCATGTGGCTCATGCGCCCCATGTCTAGCCGCATGTGGCAGGTGCATGCAGCTGCCGCGGGTAGGTCACTTATGGGCCCAAAATTTAATTAAAATTTTGGGCCCACCAACACATAAACAAGACCTAAAATGTCCTTCTGCCTATATTTAAATATCCTTAGGCTCATTCTAACTCATTCAAACCCTCAAAACTTCACTTTTCTCTTTAAATTCAAACTTTCCTCTCAAATCATAAACTAACCCCGCACATAAGTAAAGGCTAAATTGAAACTTGTTTGAGATACCAACTTGTCCCAACACATTAAAAACAAGTTCCAACTTGGGTTTTGCTTGATTTCTTCTTTGTTCTCTTCCGAATTTTCATAAAAGAGGTAACTCTCTCGGCTCCTAATGTTTATGTATTAATTTATTTATTGAATAAACAAGTTGATATGTGTGAAATATATAGAATCTATCACACTTATATATAGGAGCCTGGAAGTAGACTATAATCTTGATGTAGGTCCTTGTTTTGACTTAAATTCTAAGGTTAGACCCCAACCGGAAGTTGAACTTGAATGAGTAGAGTAAATACCACAGTTGAATGAGTAGAGTAATACCACAGGTTGAACATGTTTAGTTTGATTTGAAAATCATTATTCTTGATAAGTGTGTGCACATTGGACTTGTTGGGATTTCAAATAGGTTATAGAGGTGTGAAAATTGAGGAAAAATTCAAACTTTTTGAATTTTGAGTTTTTCTTTAATTTTTGCAATCCCACAATTTTATTGGAAACTAACGACTAATTTTTCAGGTACTTATGGCACCAAAATCTGCTAAGAAGAAGAAGACTGACACATCAAGGAGATCGGATGAGTCTACCAAACCCAGCGTAGAGGAGTACCCTATTGCACGACTTAGAGAAGCTGCAATAGGGGTAACACGTAGAGTGATTGGCGATAGGTACGATAGATAGCCGAGACTATTATATTAGGTACTTTGGGACAGTCACTACCTGAGCAATCACAGTGGGGAAGACAGCCAGCTTTCATTAGACCCAGGTCTCGGACCGAGGTCATACAGGCTATCGAGGTTATTCGAGAAAGTCTAGCCCGACCGAGGATGATGTCAGTATGGAGATCACCTCCATATTCTCCTCCACCAGGTAATGAAGATGATAAAGGTGAGGTAGATTTGGAGCCAGGTACACAAAATATAGCTTAGGACCCCAATCTGAGAAGGGGTCCCAGGATTCATCCGAGGATGCAGAGCAGGAGAAGTCATCCGTGATGCCCCAGTCTGAGGAGAATATCTCCACTCATGTACAAAATTCAGATGTACCCCAGTCTGAGAAGGGTATAGGGCAGGCATCCTATGAGGCACCATTACAGCAGGGGTAGAGTTCCTCACACACACATGCCTCGGAGGCACCTCTTGAGGAGGAAAATCTAAGGCGGTATGTAGAGGGGATGCGGGAGATATTTGATATGGACAATTACACTACAAAGGAAGGTAGGCCCAATTGGCTTATTTATGAGAAACGCAGGATTTGATCGATATGGGCTTAGCAGAGTACCACAGTTGTGATCTTTTTTTACCGTTACCAGTAAGAGTGGATGACTAGACCACTCAATTCTTAATGCCCCACTATGGTATGCAAGTTTTATGCATTATACCATGCTATAGTAGTTCTTCCTATGCATAGACAAATAGGCCTGATGAGACACATGGAGCAGCCACAGCTTGATCATACCATTGTAAGAGGGGTCAAAGTTGATCTTTCAGCAAAGACTATCCATCGGATCATTTTTGGTCCAGATAATATCACTTCCTTATCTACAGTAGAGTGTGATTACAGTTTGAGAGTCGTATGAGATCGATACATTATGAGAGAGGCTGAGCATAGATGAGAGAAGGTTGATATGGCTAGGTGGATAGCTAGCTATATGTCACTTTTGGGTGATGAGACCCCATGGATCGAGAGTCATGGTGTGATAAAGAAGGGTCCAATAATATTTGATGCTAAGTTTTGGTGGTTTCTCATCCAATATTTTTCCACTACTTCAGATAATGTATTGACTTGGGAGGGAGAAGCCCTGACTACTAATTTGATGTCCTGATATTCTATTGATTTTGAAGCTATCCTGATAGAGCATTTGGGAAGACGACAAATTTGCCATTCCAATTCAGAGATTATGTGATGAGGTTGGTGTACCTGAGCTACCAGGAGTAGATTAGTGGGTACTTATGATAGCTACACGCAGATGAAGAGTATGAAAGATCTAGCACGTCTGAGCCTTCCTAGCAGATCTATTAAGATTTTCGCGGTACCTCGAGCCCATACTGAGGGTCCGTCAATTTTCATAGAGCCTGGTGATGTGCATGGAGGTGATATAGGAGTTAGTGTTGATATTGAGATAGGGAAGCATAGACAAGCCCCATATTCGTGTACTCAAGGCGAGGGGACACCAGCCACTTCTTCATAAGCCCTGGCTTCGATCTCAGAGCTGGTTGGTGCATTTTTAGAGCCCACTTACCCATCCACTACAGCTCCTACTACAAGTATGATTACTATAAATTAAGAGTTCTTATAGAGCTTAGTGGACAATCAGAGGGACACTGATGCTTGATTACGGGTTATTTAGATCAAGATGACTACTTTATATGAGCAAATGTGTTCAGGGGTTCAAACTAGATTCAAGAGGGCAGAGGTTAGATGGGAAGCCGCACAGAGAGCTTCTCTGTTTGAGCTATGTGCTGACTTCCAAGCACATCTTGATGAGTTTGAGATATGAGTTACGGCATGATAATTATAGATATAGAGGTACTAGTCTAGTACACAGATAGAAGAGATGGATATATTATGAGTAGAGGAACCCTCTCTCATAGAGAGCCATATGGCAGTCACTCCTTTATTCATACCCCCAGTGGTCTAGATATCACCTCCGCATGCACCCAGATATTTTAACTTATTCACAGAGGATGAGGAGGAGGTCCCGATAGTTGGGACTAAAAGCAGTCACATAGGAAACTTACAGGATCCTGATATGTCATACGACCATGCCGTTAAAAAGGCCATACATGATTTTATGGATTCTACATTTATTGAGAGACAAAGGCGTGATGCGATAGCATTGGGTACATCTTTTAGTAGTGCACCACCACCACCACCACCTCCGCCAGCTGATATGTCCCCATCTGGGGATGCTCATGACATGGACGCTTAGTGCGCCCTAGGTATGTCCTCATTTCCATTGTTATATATTATTTTCGCGCATCATGGATAATGTAAACTTTTTAGTTAGGGGTGGGGTATACCATAGGCGCCAAAGGATTTTATTGCTGTGCTTCTTTTCCTGTCGGTCATGGTATGATTTTAAAACAACATATCTAGGTTAAAATTTATGTTGTATTATATTTTATTTTGTATTATGTTGTGTTTTTGTGTAATTAGGAGATTTTTAAGTATTTAGGGCAGTTGTCATGTTTTTCATTAATTTTTGAGAGAAATGATACTCCTCTAAAAATTTGTATTTTAGAATTGTGTGAATGTATATATATATATGTGGACATTGTGGATCTTGTTATGGCATTAGGATTAGAGACATGATAATCACTTGCTAATAATTGCATGAACTGGATAAGTAGTAGTTTGTTATATTAACTTTGTTCCGTGTGTGTGTGAGATGTTGCTTAGTTCTTTTTGTGTGTTGAATTCAGAACTTTCCTAGTTAGTCTTATCTGGGTTGAAGGATAGTCAGGTTAGGAAAGGATCATAGGTTGTTTTTAATTCTAGTCCACTTTTAGCCTAAATGACCTTCCATTTGTGAATTGTATCCCTTGATCCCTGTTTTGAGCCTTATAGCCTATTTTTCTTATTTCACGTATTCACCTTCCCATTTGTATTACAATAAATCTATTTTGGATTTGGTCCTCCTTGGACATTGTACACCTCAACTCAGGCAAAATGCCTAAATTGAGGGTGGCTATCATAGGGGTGTGTAGTATAAAGTAGGTATGTAGAAGGATAAAATAAGAGAAAAATTTAGTAGGGTTGGGTGTGGTAGCAAAAGAAAAAGAAAAGGAAAAAGAAAAGAAAAGAAAATTATGAAAAAGGTCAAAAAAAAAAAAAAGACTACACCCAACCTGAATGTGCATTAAAGAATAAAATGGGAGAAATAAGGGTGGAATAAGAAGGAAATTGGTTAAAGTATAGACCCCAAAGTTAGTGTAGTGCTAAGGAGGCTTAGTCACTTGATATATCCATAACTACCATACTAGCCTCAATCCAACATTACATGCCGAGAAAAGTTCTATAGTGATCCTGACTAGACTATCTGAAAACTAAGATAAAGAAAATAAGGGCAAGCCTACGGTATTCGATGCACATTGATTGGAAGTTTTCTTCTGAGCGTGAGTATCTCTTGATTTTCCCTGCATTGACATGCATTATTTCATATTGAGTGAGTGGGACATCTTTGTGTGAGGGTACATGAGTCATATTTCTAGATACTTACGTGTTTGGGTAGTGTAACTTGTACAAATACATGGTTGTCTATTGATAATATAATGGCATACCTTGATCCCATTGTGCCATATTGTTGTGCTTCATGTTTATACACAGTTGGTTTTGAAAAGTGAGATTTGAGGGGGTGTTGTGATTCGAGCTTAAACTATTGATTGACTGCCTTGAATAACTTAGATTCTCCCAGTTAAGTGTCATATTTTGCTTTGTTGCCTGAGGACATGCAAACGTTCTAAGTTGAGAGTGTTGATGTGCTATAGAAATATAGCACATTCAACGCTTAAAACTATGAAAATATGCAAGTTTCTAGGATTGTTTTGATAGATATAATGCATTTTGGGTATGTTTTGTAGGAAACTAGGTTTTGAATGCTAAGTTCGTGAAAAAAGGTGAAAATAGTATTTTTGGCTACTTATCTGATCAATTTTGAATATTTGTGACACTTTTCAGATTGTTCATGACCAAAGCATGTGATGAAATTTGAAGATTTGAAGCTTGGTTACAAGTGTTGAAAGGCTTGTCACTTACCTATGTGTACATGCAGACCACATGTGCTATATGAGACTAAGGTAAGTGTTATAATTGAAGAATTAAAGATCCAGAGAGTCAAAGAGCTGGAAAAATAACTTTCGGCACTTGCTAAGTCAACATGCGGACCGCTTGTAGCACATGTGGACCGTATATGGGCAAAACATGTGTCAGAAGTCCAAAATCCAGAGAGAACCTACAGAAATTTTGGTCTGGACACATGTGGTCACCACATGCGCCCAACCTTAGGCCACATGTACCACATGCGCCCAAGGCCAGGCTGCATATGGAGACCACATGTAGCCACCGACCCTTTTTCTCCTATTTCATTCAGGCTTTGGTTTTAGGATTTCCTCATGTACTATAAATACCCCTTATGTATTTTTTTAGTAGAAGTTACGCACTATTTATACTTACAAACATATTTCATTTTGAGATTTGTTTTTGGTCTTAGAATTCTTTTATATTGATTTCAATTGATTAATTCAGTTACGATTTTGGGTTTTTACTTCTTATTATTGTGACTTCATCTTATTCTTTCAATCATGAATATTTTTTATTACTTCACAAGCATGAGCGGCTAAAAACCCTTAGCTAGGGTTGTGGAAACCCTGGCCGATTGACAAAGTAAGGGAAGTGCTATTGTTGTTCAAAACTGATACCCATGCATGCATTGTATTATCTTCACTTTTATAGTTATCTTAGTGGTTGTAAATATTAGGATCCTTCCTAGATTATTGCTACTTACTTCAAAAGAGGAGCAGTGACTACGAAAAGATAATGAAAAAAGTAATTTGGAGTTTAACTGTCGATCCATGCTGCTAGGTTTTATATAATTAAGATGGTTAGATTTCATCCAATAACTAGAGACTCAAAAGGAAATAGTTAACTGGGATCAAGATAAGGGTTAGTAAGGCAACATCCTAAGACTCAAAAAGTAAAGGGTGAAATCCTTCTATTCGTCTAAAAAACTGTAGAAAGTACATAACTTATCGATTCTGTATGCAACATATTGGGTTGGTTTAACAAAGAACGATAAGCCTACGGAGTTGAGAAGCCAGGGGGAGCATAATCCTAGTGTTCACCTACAACTGAATACAATCGAAATTGATATTTGCTACTAGGTCAACATTAATACTCAAAACCCCTCATTTACATTTTCAGTTCTACCTGTTGATTTCGACAGCTGAGAGCAACGATTTGACTTATTCCCTTGGGGGCCCGGCGTGTGTTGGACCAAAAATCGATCAGAGGATACCAAGTAGGCTGGGGAGCGGGTGAGTGTGGGATTTGAGGTCGGAAGGGTCGTTTGGATGGTCAAATGGGCGAAACGGTGCGAACAAGCCATTTTTAGGACAAATCGGTGGGCTATAGCCTACATTTTCGGGAGTGTGCCCGAGGATCGAGCATTTTTTTAGCCAAAAATAGATCGGAGGCTCCCAGGTAGGCTAAGTAGCGGAGGGGTGTAGGACTTTGGGATTTCCGAGGCCGTTTGGGTGGTCAAATGGGCAAAATGGCGCGAACAGACTATTTTCAGGCCAAATCGGTGGGCTATAGCCCACGGTTCCGGGGGGTGTCCAGGGTCCGAGAGTGTTTTGGGCCAAAAATTGATCGGGGCCTTCCAGGAGGGCTGGGGAGCGGGGGAGTATGGGACTTTGGGGTCGTTCGGGATGTTTGGATGATCAAACTAGCAAAACGACGCGAACGGGCTATTTTTGGGTCAAATTGGTGGTCTATAACCCATGGTTCCAAGGGTGTGCCATTCCGGGGCGTGTTTTGGGCCGAAAATTGACCGGAGGCTCGTAGGCAGGCTGAGGAGCAGGGAAGTGTGGGCCTTTGAGGTCGGTGGGGGCGTTTGGGTGGTCAAACGAGCGAAACGGAGCGAGCAGCCCGTTGATATCCAAAAATATACATAAGAAATATTATATTTATAACCCTACATATGGTGGCCCTTCATTCTCCATTATAACTCCCAAATTTCCTTGACTAAAGCAATATAGAATTAAATATTTGTTATAAATGAAAGAATAGGAATGAAAAAGACTAACATATTGGCACCATCAAATGTAATACTCTTAACACTTATAGGATGACTCTTCGCTATATGTAACAATTCTTCACACATTAAACATAATTAAGAAAGTTGAAAGAGTGATTTTTGAATTTTTATAAGTAATGAAAGTTTAAGGTAAGTAAATACTCAAAATTTAATAGATAAAGTAAATACATATATTAAAACTTTCAAAAAAATTTATACAACTAAATGAATAAAATAGGCGAGGAAGACCACAAAAAGAATAAAAAAGATAGAAAATGTACACGGAGGTCATAGAGAGGTGCCACGTGACTCCAGGAACAATTTAAATAGATGATTCTAATATCTATGTATCTATCTCCTCATATTTTTTATGGCGGAGTTGGATTGATAAGCCAGAACCCCAAGAAAAGGAAGCAACATTCATATAAGAAGGGAAATATAGAAAGGAAAATAAAAAGTGATAACCAGCAGAATTGAGCAGTAAGAAAGCAGACGACAACAGGTTGTATCGACATATAGGAAAAAAAGTTCTGAAGCACATACATGATTCAGCCTAACATATATGATTCTGCCTATACAAATAGCAAGTACCAGAAAACTTTCGAAACTAACAAATGGAACCATGAACTTTTTGATCAAGCAAATGTTAACATGAACTTGCAAAATACAGACATCGGGTTATCAGAAAACAAGCATGCATTGATATCGTCCCAAGATCCCAACCTTAATCTTTGTCCTTCATGGATTCTCTCCATTCCACCCAAAATTAAAAGACAGAGGATGATTGCAGCAACACTACGCTTTGTTATTTTTATATTAGGTAACAAGAGGGCCAGTGAGTATGTGGGTGGAGTCGAAAAGTTCATTTGCCATTACTAACAAAATTAATATAAATTAATGACACTAATTATAGAGAAATAATAAATGATTAACCAAAAAATTTTGACATTAAAAATTTTTAAAAATGAGAAAAAAGAAAAATGGGAATGAATACCTCTGAGTGATGACACATCAGTAGTCTTCAATGTCTCCTTTATTATTATATATAAATTAGTATACGTACCCACGCGTTGCGCGGAAGATATTAATGTATTACTATATAATCATTTGAGATATCGATGACTTGTATAAGCTTGTAAAATTGTATTACATTAAATCAATGCTATTATTATATTATTTAAATATATGTGTTATCTATCACAAACCTAACCATAACCAAATGAATATGAATAAATACAAATATGTAATTGTCATAAAAAAATACATGTTAATATTATACAGTGTTCATTAATATAATTTAGCTGATAATTTTTAGAATTTCATAAATGTTGGGATATTTAATTTATTATTAGAGTTATGAAATTTTTTAAAAAAAGGTGAAATTCTTATTAAATATTTAAAACTTTTTAGGTAACTCAAAGTAAATAGTAATTAGAAATAATAATTATTGATATCTGTGTATAAGCATTGTATTTTATATTGTATATTTATTCTTAATTGCAATTTGAAACATTGTTAATACATATTAAATTTTATATGATATATAGTGTATATTACTTATTAATTTTTCTTCAAACATTATATTTTTTTATATTTAAAGGGAAGAGTAAATGAGATGATTTATACACAAACAAAATATATATAAATTAATGTAGACCAAAAATTATAAAATTTAAATATATTTTTAATTATGTCATATTAAAATACATCAGACTTATTGAGAATAAGGAACTACAAATTATTGAAATTATTTAATTTAAGCAAAAATAATATAAATATACACCTTAACTTAACATATTTACACAAATTGTCAAACTTATAAAGTAATTCTAAAAATTTAAATTATTGAATGTATCGAAAGCTAATTTATATCTTGAAAATACTAAATTACAATTTTCAGTACTCATGAAATTTTTAAATTTTCTTTAGTTTAACACCAAAATTATAGGGATCTATGTTATTACTTTTGTTTAAAGTAAAATTATAAATATGAAAACGTATTGTGGTCCAATACATGATCCAAATCCAAAGGGCCAAAATAAATTAAAAATAAAATATAAAAATATAACAAAAGGAAAGTAAAGTACTTGTACTTAGGACTGGCAACGGAACTTCCGTTCCGTTCCGATAGTGTCGTTTCCGATTGATTTTCGGTACCGGTAACGACACGGTCCAGTTGGTTCCGGTTTATCGGTACCCAATGTTCCGGAAAACGATACCGGTCCGGACCTACGAAAAATTCTGGTATTTTCGGTACCGGTTGACCGGTTTCCGGTCCGTAAATTTAACAAATTTAGCCTCTTTTTTTTTAAGGTTTGCAACGGCTCTTTTGGCCGTTGCATTTGAGCCGTTATCCCCCCCCCACCTTCCAATTACCCACCCCCCCCACCCTTTAAAATTTTTACTATAAATATACTTCATTTCAATTATTTTTTTCACACAAATATTATCAATTTTCATACTCTCTCTTAATATTCTCTCAAATTCTCTCTAAATATTTCTAGTTTTATTATATTAGTTGAACACTTGAAGTTGAGGATTCATTTATTATATTAGTTGGAGTTGAAGATTTTTTGAAGATATTACAAGCTTCAATTATCATCTTTTAATTCCGACATTTGTTATACGTCTGCTTTTACGCAGACGTTCGGTATATTCGTTCCAACTTTAATCTCTTTTTATTTACGTTAATTATCTATATTTTTTTTATTTACGAACATCAATTTGTATTTGTATTGCTTGTTTTAATATTTTATTTTGAAATATGGATTTTGAAAAAAATAGTAGTGGTAAAAAATTAAATTTTGGTAAGGTCTTTCGTAGAAATAAAAAAAGTAAGGCTAGTACTAGTTCATTACCGGGTAGATTTAATGAAACTTCATTATCACAACCTAATGGTTTCGATGTTGGTATCGGTATGGAATTAGATAATGAGACCCTGAATAGGCGTTATAATAATTTTGAGGAAGACTTACCAGAGGAAGATGATATAGAAGAACAAGAATTAGGTGATACCCCTACCCCTACTAGTCCGGTTACGGAATTACCGGAACACGGTGAAGAACTGTCCCCTTTACCGGAATTTACTAGGGCTAAAGGTACCGAACGTACTAAAAGGTCTTTAGTTTGGAAATTTATGGAGCATGATAGGGTAAAAAGTACTGCTACTTGCAATAAATGCAAGAATGTTTTTAAACATTTGACTGGGGGGGAAATGGCGGGACAGGATTGCTAACTTCGCATTTGATGAGATGTAATAAAGAATTTATTCGT
Organism: Capsicum pubescens; assembly: GCA_030864215.1. Taxonomy (NCBI): domain Eukaryota; kingdom Viridiplantae; phylum Streptophyta; class Magnoliopsida; order Solanales; family Solanaceae; genus Capsicum; species Capsicum pubescens. Next base: position 39,966,511 of record CM061549.1, read on the forward strand.
CTAAAAAACGAGGCTAAGGCAAAAAAGGATGGTACAACATTTGTACATGAATCTGTAGGAGGTAATATGGTTCAAACACGTTTAGACATGTTTAACCCGGCTGAAGCAAGTTCATCCTCGACATATAGTGAAGATGTAGACAGAGAAGAACTAGCGAAAATGGTTGCTGTTATGGGTTTGCCTTTTAGTTTTCCTTCGCATCCCGGTTTTATTCATTATATTCAACGAGTATATAATCCCTCTTTTAAAGGTTTTTCACGAAATACAATTAAAAATGATATTTTTAAATTTCAAGCTAAACATTGTCATTTTCTTCGTTGCTTATTTGATAAATTTGATGGTAGAATATCTGTTACTTCTGATATGGGTACTAGTGTTGTCGGTAATGATTATTTTACTCTCACGGCTCATTGGATTGATCATGATTGGAACATGCAAAAAAGAATTATTGCTTATAAATATGTCGATGAGTCTAAAACCGGTATGTATATAGCTAATACAATAGCGGAGAGCATGAAATATTTTAGATTTATTGGTAAACCTATGGCATGCACATTAGATAATGCTTCTAATAATTTGAAAGTTATTGACGAGTTAAAAACTAGATTATGTTTAATGTATCAAGATCATTTTCATGTTAGATGTTTTGCACATATTTTAAATTTGATAGTACATGATGGTATTCATTTGTTTGGAAATGGTTGTGTTAAAGTGCGAATTGCTTGTAGTTCTATGTTTAAAAATAAAAAAAAGATTGTAATGGATGATTTTAAACGTAAATGTGAACAATGTGGCCTTCCATATAGAAAAATTCCAAAAGAAATTCCTACTAGATGGAATTCTTTGTTTCAAATGTTTGAAGTTGTTGTTATATATCGTAAACCTATACAATTAGTTTATAATTCTTATAATGAGGATGTTAATTTAATGCTAGATGAAGATGATTGGACTGAAGTAGAAGAACTTTGTAAATTTTTGAAAACTTTTTATCAAGCTACGAACACAGTATCTGCTCAATATACTCCAACTATTTCTTCTGTTTTAGTAACTATTACTGCTATTTCTAAAGTACTTGTTGAATATAAAAAAATATGTCCTAACAAAGAGGCAATTGAAGCTATGATTGAAAAATTTTAAAAATATTATTTTCCAATTCCACAAATTATTTTAACAACTAATTTATTAAACCCATTTTATAAAGAACATGGTACAGTGATGTTGGTTAGAAAATTATACAACAATTTAGAAATTGGACTTCATCAAAAGCCATCAGTTGAAACTTGTTGTGCTAGCATAGTACCTACAGCTAGGAGTTTATATAACTTGTATCAAGTTATGGAACAAAATATTGGGCCGATTGAACCTCCTAGTTCTAGACGTAGATATGATGATTTAGATGACGAGATGGGCGAAGAACTTGGTCTTCAATGTTGTAGGAGTAATGATTTTGATTCGTATCTTTCGCAGGACCGGGAAAATATTAGAGATGAAACTGAAAAACAACAATTTTTATCGTGGTGGAAGACCCGGATCAGACAATTTCCAAAACTTTCAAGGATGGTTCGAGATTTGTTATCAGCTCAATCTTCTTCAGTTGCTTCGGAGCAAGCTTTCAGCGCAGGAAGATTTATAATAGGAGATCATCGGTATTCGTTAGCAAGGGATAGTTTGGAGATTTCGGTATTATTTAGAGATTGGATCAATGCCGAACGAAGAAATTTTGGGCTCCCCAAATTACCGCCCCATATTGAAGACGAAATAGATGAATTTTTTGACGAAAATAGTGATGATGGAATGGAAGTAATGGAACAACAAGGAAATAGACCAATTCCGGAGGATTTATCCGTCGAAGAATTAGAAAAGTTACGCCAAAAAAATTATAGACAATTTAGATATTAATAAGATTCTACAATAGAAATCTAATTCACACAGAACCCTTCTTAGAAGGTGGTTGCGTAGATTAGATTTACATTTAATATCTTTGTAATAAATGTTCGCCTAATTTTGTTTTAAATTTTCTCTTTTGTTTGTTGCAATTATGAAAAAAAATAAAATATTATATTAAGTATTTAAGTTTATAAAGTTAGAAAAAAATTTAAATTCTTAAACTTACTAAAAATATTATATTAACTTAACATATATTTTTTAAGTTAAAATTTAAAACCTTTTACAATAATTAAAACTTAAACTTATTATAAAAAAGTTAATAAATTATATAAACTATATAAGTTAAAAATATATATATATAACTTATATACTAATCTCATTAAGTTACAATTTAAATTAAAACTTAAAAAAAAAAAAAAAAAAAACTGGTAGTCGCGATATTCCGGTAACGTTTCGGTATCGCTCCGGTCCGTTCCGGTTCCACACCGGTAGCTAGCAGACCGGTCCGAACAAGGGAAATTTTCCGGTATTTCGGTTCCGATAACTCCGATTCCGGCGATATAAAATGGTAATGAGGTTCCGGTAACGTTCCAAATCCGGTCAAACCGGTCCGGGGGTTCCGGTTCCGGTCCGTTGACAGCCTGACTTGTACTTATGGAAAGTTCATTTCTTGTTTCCAAAAAGTCCGACTTTGTAATCTCCGCAGGAAAACTTATCTAAAATTTCATTTTAACAATTATGCTTTTAAGCTTATTTGATGATGAAAAATTAAATATATTGAGCATGTATGTTATTGAGCAGACATAAATGTTTAAATATTTGTTGCTCGTTTAGAGCTGTGTGAAAAAAAATATTAGTTTACATTTGAGTATTTGGCTCATATGATTAAGCAAGCTTGTATAGATCTTCTCTGTGAAGGTACTTTCTGTGGTTAGTTTCAAATTCGAGGTAAGTTGTTCCTATATGCTTTGCATAAAGTTGTAAAAAGATTAAATATATAAAATAAAGATTTTTGATTTATTTCTGTTGTATGAGTGCTACGATGTCTGTTGATCTTGGATTTTTGAATTTTTATTTTTTACCTTTCCTGTAGTTGTTATTTTCTCTTTTCTTATACATTTACTTTTAGAAATTGATTATTTGGTTCACACAAAGATATTGTTTCGTGGACTACTATTTCAGTAACTATTTTAAGTAAAATCTGGTAGTATGAGGTTTATCCTTTAACTTTAGTAGCATTGTTGCTAATGAGATGTTGATCAGAATTATATAATTATAATTTTGCTTTGTGTTTAGCATACGAAAATTCACAGTTCAACTTTAACAATTTAGCTCTCACTAGATTAACTAAACAATCAGGAATGTTTATTATTGAATGTTTATTATGATAAGGTAGTGGTAGCATTCAATTGATGCAGATTATCCTTAGCCTTTACCTCTACTGCTCCAGGAGTCTTTAAGTTTGAGAATGTATGTGTAGATTCTTTACTGGGCATATTTATAACCCAGACAAATCTCCTCAATTCATAGCTGGGAAACCAAATGTTGGCAAGACTGTAGATTGAGCTGTAAAGATCTTCACTGCTGATGTATGTGCAATTCATATAATGACCTATTATTCTCTAATTCTTTGTCATCTCAAATCAAAGACCTGTGGAAAATGTAGGTTATGACTGTGGCTGTGGCAGTGCCAAAAGGGCTTCCTTTGGCAATGACCCTAACGTAAGCTTGGTCCTTCAGTTCTTGCTTCTCTTTAGATTTCCTGGTTGTTAAACACAAACCTGAGTGTGGTTGTGAGAGGCATATGTATTCCTGGAGATCTATAAGAGTTTGATTAGTTTGCCCTTATATTCTTCATCAACTTGGGTTACTATTTGTCATTGCGTCAATATAATTCTCTATTACACAACTGATATCTGAAGTAGTCTCTGCTCGTCTTGGAGGATTGCATATTCTAAATATTTCATCTATTTTACCATTTGAGTCTGAGATTTTGTTCGTTGAAAATGTTGGGTCATGGGCCTTTGTCCCTTCCTATGTGGATAAAATGTAGCCCAATTTATTGGACCAGCCCACTTTGCCCATAGCCCAATTATATGGGGCATATATATTGACCTTTTTCAGGTCTTATTCTGAACATACACAGAAAAAACTTCTGCAGCCACACAAAAAAAGGATCAGAGAGTGCAGATTTTCGCCCTGAAAAATCCAGCCACAGCAGTCATCTTTAAACTGCGATTCCCGTTTTGTTTCTCGTCCGATTGAGCTGATTTTTGGACTGCATATTCTTCTCATCTCGATCTTTGATTAGGAATTGGCAGAGCTTGATTTGGTGGCCTGTAGCTCCTGTTTTTTATCTCTGAACAGCAGCTACGTTTTTGGTATTTGTACTCCTTTTACTCTCCTGTTTTGGTGTTGTGGTGTATGTATTGTTGCTTGTTGTTTGGCACTTGTTTGGTGGCCATTTTGGAGAACAATATTGTAACAATTTGGTGGTGATTATAGTGGAGGTTTTGGTCCCGTGGTTTTTTACTCTTCACATTGAAGGGTTTTTCACGTAAATCTTGTGTCTCGTGTGATTGCCTTTATTCTTGTCTTGTTTCATTTTGGTTGAGTTACTTGCTGCCCCATATCATTATTTTTCTTGGTTTGCTTGTCTCTTTTTGGTTCAAGTTGAAAGGAAAAGTTTAGTCTTGGGTATTTTCCGTTGTTACCCTGTCGGGCTCTTTAATTATGTGCCCGTCTATCCCAACAAAGTGGTATCAGAGCGTTGGTTGTTGTTGATTGTCGATTTAAATGATGGAGGCAAATATGAGTAAGATGGTGTGTTTGAATGGTAGTAACTATCATACTTGGAAAGGCAAGATGAAAGATCTTCTATTTGTCAAGAAAATGCATCTACCTGTGTTTGCGTCTACTAAACCTGAATCCATGTCAGATGAGAATTGGGAATTTGAGCACTTACAGGTTTGTGGCTATATTAGACAATGGGTTGAAGACAATGTTAGAAATTATATTGTGAATGAGACACATACTAGAAGTTTGTGGGACAAGCTCGAGACACTTTATGTTTCGAAGACTGGTAATAACAAGTTGTTCATGCTTAAGCAATTGATGAATATCAGGTATAAAGAGGGAAGTCCTATTTTTGATCATATTAATGATTTTCAGGGTGTCCTTGACCAGCTGTCCGGAATGGGTGTAAAGTTCGATGAAGAAATTCAGGGACTTTGGCTTCTTAATACTCTGTCTGACTCTTGGGAAACTCTTCGAGTTTCTTTGACTAATTCTGGACCCGGTGGTATTGTAACTATGGAATATGTTAAGAGTGGTGTCTTGAATGAAGAGATGAGAAGAGATCTCAGGCCTCATCTTCTTCATCTTCACACTCTGATGTTTTAGTTACTGAAAAGAGGGGAAGAAACAAGTCCAGAGATTCAAATGATAGAGATAAAAGTAGAAGCAAGTCAAGGTCCAAATTCAAGAATCTTACATATGACTATTGCAACAAAAAGGGGCATATCATGAAATATTGTTACAAGTATAAGAGAGATATGAGATGGCAAAAGCAAGAAGGCGATAATGAAAATCGTGTTGTTGTTGTTGCTAATGATGATCTTCTTGTTGCTTGTGGTGAGAATGTCATTAATCTTGTTCGTGATGAGTCTAGCTGGTTTGTGGATTCTGGTGCTACTTCTCATGTTACGCCTAAGAAGAAATTATTTTCTTCTTATACTCCAGGTAATTTTGGAATGTTGAAAATAGGCAATAATGATGAAGTTAAAGAAAATTGGCATTGGCACGGTTTGTTTGGAAAGTAACAATGGTTCCAAACTAGTTCTCAATAATGTCAAGCATGCTCCAGATGTTCGCTTGAATTTGATTTCTGTAGGAATTCTTGATGATGAGGGTTATGTTAATACCCTTGGTGCTGGCCAGTGGAAGCTTACTAAAGGTTCGATGATTGTGGCTCGAGGTGACAAGTTGTCTAACTTGTATTTATTTCAGGGCTCTACTTCTAAAAGCTTGATAAACTTGGTGGAGAATGATACTTCATCAGAGTTGTGGCATAGAAGGTTAAGTCATATGAGTGAGAAGGGGATTGATAGTTTGTCTAAGAAAAAATTACTTTCTGGAGTGAAACAAGCAAAGTTGAAGAAGTGTGTTCATTGCTTAGCCGGTAAACAGAAAAGAGTTTCTTTTCAGAGTCATCTGCCTTCAAGAAAGCTTGATTTGCTGGAGTTGGTGCATTCTGATTTGTGCGGTCCTCTTAAAGTAAGGTCTCATGGTGGTGCACTTTACTTTGTGACTTTTATTGATGATCATTCTCGTAAACTCTGGGTATTTCCTTTAAAGTCCAAGGATCAAGTACTTGATGTGTTCAAAGATTTTCAGGCCTTGGTTGAGAGACAGACAGGGAAGAAATTGAAATGCATCCGTTCAGATAATAGTGGTGAGTATATTGGTCCTTTTGATAGATATTGCAGAGAGCAGGGTATTCGGCATCAAAAAACTCCTCCAAAAACTCCTCAGTTGAATGGTTTAGCAGAGAGGATGAACAGAACTCTAGTTGAGAGGGTTAGATGTATGCTTTCAGATGCTAAGCTGCTAGATTCCTTTTGGGCAAAAGAACTTAATACTGCTGCTTATGTTATCAATTTATCTCCTACTGTTGCTTTGGATGGTGATGTCCCTGACAGAGTTTGGTCTGGTAAGAATGTTTCGTATGATCATCTTAGAGTCTTTGGGTGTAAATCTTTTGTGCACGTTCCTAAGGATGAAAGGTCAAAGTTGGATGTTAAAATTAGGCAGTGTATCTTCATTAGTTATGGTCAAGATGAATTTGGCTATCGTTTCTATGATCCGGTTGAGAAGAAACTTGTTAGAAGCCGTGATGTTGTGTTTTTTGAAGACCAAACAATTGAAGATTTTGACAAAGCTGAGAAGGTTGATTCTCAGAGTAGTGAAAGTCTAGTTGATGTTGATCCAGTTCCTTTGACTACTACTCCCGAATAAAATCTTCATGATGATGAAAATCAAGTTGATAATGAAGATGATCATGTTCAGAATGACCAGCATGATGTTGTTGATGCTCCAGTGCAAGTTGATATGGTTGATCAGCAACCAGTTGTTGATGTTCCTGAGAGTTCTCTCAGACGATCTACTAGAGAGAGAATACCTTCATCTCGTTATTCTCCCAATGAGTATGTACTCTTGACTGACGGGGGAGAACCTGAGAGTCTTGATGAGGCCATGGAAAGTGAAGAAAAAAAAAAGTGGTTTGATGCTATGAAAGATGAAATTAAATCTTTGCATGATAATCATACCTTTGATTTGGTTAAGCTGCCTAAAGACAGAAAAACTTTGAAAAATAGGTGGGTTTTTCGGGTGAAGCATGAAGATAGTAATCCAGTTCCACGGTACAAGGCTAGATTGGTTGTGAAGGGATTTAACCAGAAAAAAAAATTGATTTTGATGAGATATTCTCTCCAGTTGTGAAGATGTCATTCATTCGTGTGGTTCTAGGCTTAGCTGCAAGTCTAGATTTAGAGGTTGAGCAAATAGATGTTAAAACTGCTTTTCTCCATGGTGACTTAGATGAAGAAATTTATATGGAGCAGCCCGAAGGTTTTGAAGTCAAGGGAAAAGAGAATTATGTTTGCAAATTGAAGAAGAGCTTGAATGGTTTGAAACAAGCTCCTAGGCAGTGGTACAAGAAGTTTGGTTCCTTTATGAGTCAGCAGGGCTTCAAGAAGACTGCTTCAGATCATTGTGTTTTTGTGTAAAAATTCTCTGATGGTGACTTTATTATTGTGTTGCTTTATGTTGATGACATGCTTGTTGTTGGTCATAATACTTGCAGGATGCAGAAGTTGAAGCAAGAGTTGAGTAAGTCTTTTTCTATGAAAGACTTAGGACCAGCAAAGCAGATTCTTAGCATGCAGATTGTCCGTGACAGGAAGGCCAAGAAGTTATGGTTATCACAAGAGAAGTACATTCAGAAAGTACTTCGAAGGTTCAACATGGATAAGGCTAAGGTTGTCAGTACACCTTTAGCTATGCACTTCAAATTGAGCACGGAGCAGTGTCCTTCCAGTGATGATGAGAAGGAAGATATGAAGAAAGTTCCTTATGCTTCAGCCGTTGGTAGTTTAATGTATGCAATGGTTTGTATAAGACCGGATATTGCTCATGTTGTTGGTATTGTTAGCCGTTTCCTTTCTAATTTGGGAAGAGAACATTGGAATGCTGTAAAGTGGATTATAAGATATCTTTGTGGCACTTCTAGTCTGAGTTTGTGTTTTGGTACAAGGAAGCCTATTCTTTGTGGTTATACTGATTCAGACATGGATGGTGATGTTGATACTCGCAAGTCTACTTCAGGGTATTTGGTTACTTTTGCAGGGGGAGCTGTGTCTTCGCAATTTAGGTTGCGAAAATGTGTTGCTCTATCTACTACAGAAGCTAAGCTTATTGCTGTTGTTGAAGCTTGTAAAGAATTGCTTTGGATGAAGAGATTCTTGGGTGAACTTGGTTGTGCTCAAGAGAGGTATGTGTTTTATTGCGACAGTCAAAGTGCCATACATCTTGGCAAGAATTCTACATTTCATGGTCGGTCTAAACACATTGATCTGAGATATCATTGGATTCGGGATGTGTTGGATTCTAAGTTGCTTGAACTTGAGAAGATTCACACGGATGAAAATGGTTCCGATATGATGACTAAAGCTTTGCCAAGAGGAAAGTTTGAAGATTGTTGCATGATCGTCGGGATGGCGGTCTCCTCCACATAGTCGGGAGGGGGAGAATTGTTGGGTCATGGGCCTTTATCCCTTCCTATGTGGATAAAATGTAGCCTAATTTATTGGACCAGCCCACTTTGCCCATAGCCCAATTATATGGGGCATATATATTGACCTTTTTCAGGTCTTATTCTGAACATACACAGAAAAAACTTCTGCAGCCACACAAAAAAAGGATCAGAGAGTGCAGATTTTCGCCCAGAAAAATCAAGCCACAACAGTCATCTTTAAACTACGATTCCCGCTTCGTTTCTTGTCCGATTGAGCTGATTTTTGGACTGCATGTTCCTCTCATCTCGATCTTTGATTAGGAATTAGCATAGCTTGATTTGGTGGCCTGTAACTCCTGTTTTTTATCTCTGAACAGAAGCTACGTTTTTGGTATTTGTACTCCTTTTACTCTCTTGTTTTGGTGTTGTGGTGTATGTATTGTTGCTTGTTGTTTGGCACTTGTTTGGTGTCTATTTTGGAGAACAATATTGTAATAATTTGGTGGTGATTATAGTGGAGGTTTTGGTCCCGTGGTTTTTTACTCTTCACACTGAAGGGTTTTCCACGTAAATCTTGTGTCTCGTGTGATTGCCTTTATTCTTGTCTTGTTTCGTTTTGGTTGAGTTACTTGCTGCCCCATATCATTATTTTTCTTGGTTTGCTTGTCTCTTTTTGGTTCAAGTTGAAAGGAAAAGTTTAGTCTTGGGTATTTTTCGCTGTTATCCTGTCGGGCTCTTTGATTGTGTGCCCGTCTTTCCCAACAGAAAATGTGTTAACAAATTCTAAATTTCACTTAGTACTCTACCATCAGTTGCTTGTCAGTGCTTCATAGATCCTCATAATTTTGTTCCATAGATTCGGAGTCTGCAGATGGTACTGGTGTTAACAATAGGGTGTTTTCTTATCAAAGATATGATATACAACAAGACGCCCGGTGGATTGAGTAAATAATTCTGTTCTCTTTGCTTTTGTTGATTGTTTTCATCCGACAGCATTTGCAAAGTATTCAGCTTCCCCTTTGTGGTAAGGAAGAGATTTTAACTTGAAACTGTTTTTGACAGTTTTCTATGCAAATTACTGAAATTTTAAGTACCCAATATGTTTGTGATGTAGCTAAGATGGATCTCATATTCACCTTGTTTCCTGCATAGAACAATAATAATATACCTATTATATTCCTACAAAGTGGGGACTTCTTGCATCATATAGATTTTTGAAATGATTTTTGAATGTTGATTTTCTTCTTGCATCTATCTTGAATCTTACTTAAACCTTCTATGTAATGTACACGTGAAGGAGATATTGCCTTTCTATCCATCCAACTATAAATAATAGGCAGTGATTTCTTTGTTGGATCTTGCGCAATAGCAACATGGAGGGCAGTTACCTATTTCGACAACAAATGCAGTATGTTGACATTGTTCAGATTGATTCTTACTTCACATTATTATAAAATTTATGAGATACCTCCATCTTAACAATTATTGCAGCGGAAGCTTCTTTCAGTTCTGAGTGACTTTGGCAAAGGATCTTCAATGGTTGATAACATATCTACAGTGAGGAGATGTGGTGCTGAATTGTTCAATACAATTTCAGTTTCATCTGATGATGAAGCTCTTTAAAAAGCCATTAAAGAGATGAGTCAAAAGAATCTAATTTGTAAGATTGTTAAAAATCAGACTGATTTTCTGAAAAAAATGAATTTCTTATTTAATTTTAAATTGTAGAACTTTTTTTAACACGGTGGTACAATCAATACTGATTGAAGTTCGTACTTTGGAAACAAATTTTTAGTCAGCAAATAACCAAAATCTTTTTTAGATATACATCAGGTTTTAACACAGAAAATCAATGACATAAGATAAGCTTGATGATATGAATAAAAAGAGTTGTATTTGCTTCAGTGGGAGAATAAAGAGTTGTAAACCACGAAACAACCACACGTATTCTTCATTACATTATGCAAATATCTAATATAGTACTTGTTCATAACTAAAAGATGTTGTATCCATTACAAAATAAACTGAAACTAAATTGCAAAAAAGATTACAGTTGAACATGGATTGTCCTACTCATGTTTTTTTTCCTTCTTAATCACTTTGCGAACCTTGTTGGGAATTGCTTGTCATTACATTCATCATCATATTCCTGCATTGGCAATTTTCCTACAGATTTGCTTCTTTTGGTATATTGTTTATCTGTCGACTCAACATTGATTTCTGTTAGAGATGATCCACAACCTGATAGATTGTTCTTGATAGGAGTCTGTAATAGCTTGCATAGTATCAAACTGTGTTAGATAAGAATAAAACTCGTAATGATATTAGACTTTATTTAGTTTATTAATTTTGATAAATATCTTTATAATAATTATGTAAAAGATAAAATTAAGTTTTTAATAATTATCACTCTCTTTTTTTTTGTCTAGGTTGATATGGCAGAGATAATATATAAGCAAGATGCAAAAATACATATTTGTGATGAAAAAAGATGAATTTCCATCACAAAAGGTATGTTATTACTTCATTGCAAAATTGTTATATTTTTTTTGAAAAATTTATAATTAAACACCTACAAATGCAACATATAATTACCTCAAAAAGCTCATCACCTCCCTTGTTTTGTGTACCTTCAAACAGAGATTCCTAATGACATACAATAATGTCATTAAAATAAAATTTAATTTTTTTTATAAAAATTAGGATTTTTTTTATACAAAGTAACACTTACAGTGTATTTTAGTGAAGGATGACGGTATTCCTTGAAAAAAGCTTCAACATCAGCAAATTTTACAACTTTGTAGACTTCATCCTGCTTGATTATATTAGATTCCTTAATCATGACCTTAAACATGAGGTTTTTTTCAATAACATCATCCAGTTCACTTGAATACGAACATTCATCATCATCAATTAAGCCCTCTTTTAACTATTTTGCAGTTTTTCCCATAAGTTGTGTAGCCTCACAGTTTTAAAGTAATAGGGTTATAAGATCAGTTTCATCCATTACACGAACTTGTAGCCTATACCTGAAATTCATTCTTTATCATGTTAACAAATTTAATTTTTTTTAGTGAAACAAATTCATATAGGATAGTAATAACCTGTGAACAATTTTTGCTTCTGAATTGCATTTTGGACAAAAATATGAGTTATCATCTTGTTCAACCTTTATAATACACTTGTTGCAAGCCAAGTGTGACCATCCATGTTCAAGATCCAAACAGATAATTTTTGCAACAATCCAATAGTTAGCTTCATGTTTAATAGAAAAAATAATATTATAATATTTAAACACATTGTGTAAAGTTAATAGGAAATGGAAAAACTTACTCAACTCACTTTTGTGCATAGAATCAAATCATTGATATATTTAAAAGATACAATTCCTTTGATTAACTCATTTGTGGTAGAATAACTTTGTTGAGAACTTGTTTAGCTAAGTCGCTCATAGTTAGAATCACATGTTGCATTTGATCTGAATGAAAATAGTATAATATTATACATTAATATATATTTTAATTTTTTAAAATTAAATTTAATCGATAAATTTGTTAGAACAATAGATGGTTGTGACAAATTTGGATGTAAACGCAATAGATTGCGGCAGAGATGAATTTATCCTTAGCTTTGTTTGATACCAACAACTACGAACAGAGTAGACATCTTTTTACGGAAATAATATTTAAAATCTGAAATTTAAAATATTTTTCAAATAAATATGTTATGTATTATAGTTTGAAATAGTTATGCCTCTGAATTTTTGAGCCTTCATAAATTGAAGTATCACAATCAAAGGTTCATCTATGGACGCACTCAAATAAGGTTGAATTTGATACACAAGTTCACCCCATAAAGTTGTTGAAAGTCTATTCCTCCAGTAAGAATATAGATTTGATTAAATGGTTTACATTTCTATTTTCATTCTGCCATATATATGTATTAAATGTTGCAGTTTTAACACAAAGTAGTAAAAAAAAATATATTGCATAGTAGTTAAAGCAATTGGTAAGTAAACCTTATGTTTTGATTTGCAACTTGTAATGTTAAAACCAAAATAAGGTCTACTTATCATCTTCTAGGACAATATTTAGAAATACACTATCACTGTCTCCTTGCTTGAATGTTTGAACTGCTTCATATGTCACAATCTGACCAGCAACATCTATAAATATATATGAATTAGTAAAAATGAAAAACACAGCTGTTAATAAATTTTATACTGACTTTGAAGAGAATCATTACCAAATAGTTCAGTGTAATCTACAATATGGTGAATTGTCAGTTGGTAAAATGGATGCAAATTAAATATGTCCATATGAAATGAAGGATCAGTAATTTTCTCAACAGAAGTCGATTTTATGAAAATCAACCTGTGCTTGTGCGTTGTAGTCTTAAATTTCTTGAAATTTGATGAAACAATAAAGTTGTTCATACGATATAACCCAAGTTCCTCTTAGTCTTGAAAAACTTAATATCATACTTGCCAATTGAAGCATGTATGCGATCACCCTAAGAATGCAATTACAACGTTAAAAATTAAAAAGGAAGATTAATAATGTAAATAGTGTAAAATTTGAAAAATAGTGAAAAGCAGTAAGTACTTTTGAATCCTGTAAAACCATATCTATTGAATATGGTATCTCAGATTTAAATTTATCCGGCACTTGTCAAAGTCGAATAATTCTTACTCTCAAATTCCATTGCATTGAATTCCTTGTAATTTGTAAGATGCTATGAAAATGTAAAGCCATGTTTATGGCAGTGTTAAGTAGATTGCTTTGAGTTTTTCAAGTATAGAATGAGTGAAGTCGAAGGACAGAGATAAAGTACAAACATATGGAATGTATTAAGGATTATATAAGACTATATAAGAATTAGAGTTGTAATTAAAGACAGAAAGTTTTAAAACCAACTCCTTCAAACAATCCCTATTAAAAGGAAAAACATTCCTCTTTAAAACTAAACTAATGTATCAGTATTTTTTTTTACTTTTTAATTTTGAATTTTTAAATTTTAATATTAAATTAATTAAAGCAATCGTGTGTATATCTTATTTTATTTTGGCATTTGTTGTTGTTTAAATGTTTGTCCTAATTATTTGTTTTTTCCTTTTTGCAGTTAATGTTGTTTAAATTTTTGTTGTAAGTAATATTTTAATTTTTAAAATTTTGTAATAAATATTGCTTTTTTTTCCATCTTTCATTATTTAATGTATTTTTTGGCAGTTATTGTTGTTTAAATTTGTATTGTAATTATTTATTTATTTTGGCAGTTATTGTTATTTAAATTTCGATTGTAATTTTTTTTTAATTTTGAAATGGAAATAGATTTTTTGAATCTTTTGCTATTTAAGTTATGCATAGTGTTTAAATGGTGCGTTTCTGCATAGAAATAATAATTTTTTAAGTAATTATTAGTAGTTTAATTATTTTTCAGATAATTCATGTTGTTTATTAAGAAAATATTATTTATCAGGATAAAAAAATAAGTGGAAATTTATTAGAAAAAGTTATTTGTGAGTGTACGTGTGTTTTATCTTTTTAAAATTGAATTTCTATTGTAATGGGGAAGTTAAGTGTTTTAAAAAATAAGATTTTTATTTTAGTTTTTTTTTTAAATTTGTTGCTTTTATGTGGTGATGACACATGGCATTATTGCCTCTCTTATTAGATATAGATAGATTTTTTAAATTTGTTGCTTTTATGTGGTGATAACACATGGCATTTTTGCCTCTCTTATTAGATATAGATAGATTGTTAAGAGAATTTCAAAAGTTCATTGCTCACATGTCATTTTTTTTATAATTATATTTTTAGAGAACTTCAAAAGTTCATAACTATTGAATTCTATTAATTATTTCACATTGTAAATCATTCTGATCAACAACAACAACAAACCCAGTATAATCCCACATCGTGGGGTCTGAGGAGGGTAGAATGTACGCAGTCCATACCACTACCTCTAAAGAAGTAGAGAGTAGGGGTGTTCATGGTTTGGTTTTTAACCAAACCGAACCGAGATCCAAACCAAATCGATTAAAGAAAACAATATTTGGTTAGGTTTGATTTTGAATTTTAAAAAACGATACTAATTTGGTTTGGTTTTACTCTAAAATAACTGACAAAATAACCAAATTGAACCGATTATATATATATATATATTACAATTATATATATATTATTCATAAATACAATCTAAATATTTGTTACATTTTATATTTTAATCATGATTTAACTTTAGTCGTAACACATTCAGTCATGTCTTCATCCAGTTGACAGTACCTTATGAGATTCTAAATGAATTTCGCATTATGAATAACAAATGATACTAATTGTGAAAATAATATCTTGTTGCATATTGAAATTTACAGCTGAGATAGCTGAGATTCATTAGACTATAGACAATCACTATTTTTAACTTTCTTTTTTAACCTTGTTGAGCAAGAAGTTTATGTGTTCACCTTTTGGGGGGTTTATCATATCATTCTGTTAAATATTATTTTTAAATATTTTCTTAGAAGTGTTCATATGGTGTTGTCATGGTTTTGCCGAAGTATAACACTCAGTTGACATTGTAGTTTCAAGGTTGAGATACAACACTCGGTTGACATCTCATATGTTAGATTGGATTTGTTTTTAAAAATTTTAACTTTTATCATTAGCTAAAGTTATAAATCGAAAAAAACGAACTAAACCGACAAGAACCAGACCGATGGTTATTTTTTTATTTGGTTTGGTTTTAGAAATTTTAAATCCGACTAAGTTGGTTTGGTTATGGTTTTGACCAATAACCGACCCAAACCGACCCATGAACACCCCTAGTAGATAGGCTATTTTCGATAGACTCCTGGCTCAAGACAAAGAACAGTATACAAAAAACATCAAAAACATGGGACAAGATAAAATAACATAGGCACGATATCCACGAAAATATTGTACATTGTCAAACAAAGGACATCAAAGCCCTCCTAACTACAGACTACAACTCACCCACACACCTTAGCCCTCTATCCTAATGTTTTTCCTCTATACCTTCCTATCTAGGGTCATGTCCTCAGTTAGCTGTAACTGCTCCATGTCACGTTTAATCACTTTCCTCCAGTATTTCTTCGATCTACCCCTACCCCACTTGAAACCATCCAAGGCCAACCTCTCACACCTACGAACCGAGGCATCCGTACCCCTCCTCATCACATGATCAAACCATCTCAACCTCACTTCTCGCATTTTATCCTCCACCGATACCACACCCACCTTCTCCCGAATAATCTCATTCCTAA
The DNA here is from genome assembly GCA_030864215.1 of Capsicum pubescens. Lineage (NCBI taxonomy): Eukaryota > Viridiplantae > Streptophyta > Magnoliopsida > Solanales > Solanaceae > Capsicum > Capsicum pubescens. Next base: position 39,982,473 of record CM061549.1, read on the forward strand.
CCCTGTCAGCCCTTGTAAATCCACACATCCAACGCAACATCCTTTTTCGCCACCTTCAACTTTTGGATATGATAATTCTTAACCGGCTAACACTTCGCTCCATATAATATAGCCGATCGAACTGCGACTCTATAGAATTTTCCTTTCAGCTTGGGGGCACCTTCTTATCGCATAAAATTCTCGAAGCGAGCCTCCATTTCATCTAACCTGCCCCAATATGGTGAGAGACATCCTCATCTATCTCTTCATTCCCCTAAATCGTGGACCCAAGATACATAAAACTATCCCTCTTGCAAACTGCCTAGGAATCCAACTTCACTACCACCTCCTCCTCTTTCCTCGAGTCACTAAACTTGCACTCCAAGTACTCCATCTTGGTCCTACTCAACCGAAAACCTTTAGACTGCAGGGTTTGTCTCCAAACCTCCAGCTTATCATTAACACATTGTCGTGACTCATCAATTAAAACTACATTATCCGAAAAAAGCATACACCAAGGCACCCCTCCTTGTATACTCTTCGTCAACACATCCATCACCAAGGAAAATAAAAATGGACTAAGAGTTTATCGCTGGTGCAATCCTGTCAAGACTGGAAAATGCTCGAAATCTCCTCCCAGTGTCCTTATTCGAGTCTTCACTGCCTCATACATGTCCCATATCACTCTGATGTACGCCACAGGGACCCTCTTTGCCTCCAAATATCTCCACAGAACCTCCATAGAGACCTTGTCATACGCATTCTCCAAGTCAATAAACACCATGTGCAGATCTTTCTTCCTCTCTCTATACTGCTCTACCAGTCTCCGCACTAGGTGAATTTCCTCAATCGTGGAGCGAAGAGGCATAAATCAAAATTGATTCTCCGAAATAGACACATCTTTCTCAACTTTCGCTCCACCACCCTCTCCCCAATCTTCATCGTGTGACTCAATAACTTAATACCTAGGTAGCTGTTACAACTCTGAATGTCACCCTTGTTTTTATATAAAGGAATCATCGTGCTCCATCTCCATGGCTCGGGCATCCTTGCGGACTTGAAAATGTTGTTAAACAAGTTGGTCAGATACCTCAACTTTGCCCCGCTAGAAAATTTCCAAAAATCCATCGGGATCTCGTCGGGCCCCGTCACCCTGCCCCTTCGTATCTTGCGAATAGACTCACTGACCTCCTCTACCTTAAAACGCCGATAATAGCTGAAATCGTGACACTCCCCGAAGTGCTCCAACTCTCCTAACACAACACCTCTATCCCCCTCCTCATTCAAGAGCTTATAAAAATATGACTGCTATCTCTTCTTAAAGAGAGTGTCTTCAACCAATAATATGTCATCCTCCCCATTAATGCACTTCACCTGATCCAGATCCCGCCCCTTCCGCTCTCTAACCTTGGAAAGCCAAAACAACCTTTTTTCCCCTCTTTTCTCCTCTAACCCCTTATACAAACTATCAAAAGCTCCTGTCTTAGCAGCCATAACTGCTAACTTAGCCTCCTTCTTAGCTAACTTGTACTCCTCCCTACTCTCCTGCTTTTTCTCTTCATTCTTACTCTCAACCAACTAAGCATAAGTCATCTTCTTCATCATTCCACCACCAACCCCCCGATACTGGCCAGACCAGCCCCTCGATACACCTAATACCTCTCTAGCAGACTCTTTGATGCAACCAGCAACCCTATCCTATATACTATCCATGTCCCCCCTACACTCCCACACCCCTATCCCTTCCAACTTTGCCCCTATCTCCAAAGCACTAATCGGAGTCAGGCCGTCTCACCTAACTCTAGGTAGACCCTTCCCACCCCTCTTCTTCTTGCTCTTCTTGATAGCCAAGTCCATCACCAGGAGCCTATGCTGGGTCGCAAGATTCTCACTCGGGATTACCTTACAATCCTTACACAAAGCTCTATCCCCCTTCCTAAGAAGGAAAAAGTCAATCTGAGTCTTGGCTAACCTACTACGAAAAGTGATACGGGTACGACCACGGAGGTGGGTGAGTGCGAGAGTGAATGAACCCGAGACTTGGAGTGTACACGTGAAGTTCAAAGGAAGTCCTAACTAGGCTCCAAAATCAGTCCATACAATGCACTCCAAGGGAGCCCACTTGAAAACTTTGACTAAGGGGTCATTTAGGACATTTCACACTATTCTTGTAATACACTGTAAATACAACCTTCTAGGGATTCATTCATTAGATTTTGATGATGATGAATGTTGTATAACATTGAAAGACAAGTCCTCTCTCCTTGAGGCACAAATTTGAAATTAGAACTAGGGAAATCAACTTGAGTGTGGAATCACTCGTGTTGGATTCAAGCTTAGAAACGTTGTTCCTTGGGAGATCGAGATCCCCCTTGTGCCTACGTAGGATATAGGTTAGTTTTGTGTGTAGTATTAAAGGTCCAAGGGTGTAACAATTCTTGGGTTGTTAATATTATTCCCTCATTTGGTCTATCTATCTATCTTTATCTTATTGCACTTTGCAGATTCATAGTGGACTGTTTTGTGTCGTTCTTGAATCCGAAATTTGTTCTCATTGTGTTCATCTTGTTATCATTGTGTTGCTGCTATTTTTGGTGTCAAATGCACCGTTGTCATCTCGTATTGTTGTTGTTGTAGTGAATCCGAGAGTGGTCTCCATCTTAGTCCTCAATTCCTTAAGATTAGTGGATTGTTTTGGAGTTGTTTCGTGTTTTCGTTGTTTTTCCCGTATCATTTGGTATCAAAGCCACCATTGATTTTGTTCTAACAAGATCAATCTTGGGCTTGATACTTGAAAACTACAAACAAAAAAAAAGAGTTGAAAACTGAAAATTTCAGAAAAGAGAACAATCTGTCCATTTTGTGTTCTTGGCCGAAAATTGTGTTTTTGTTGTGTCTTAGCCGATATTTTTACTTATCTTTGTTGTATCTAAGTGTTAGTTTTTTTCATCACTAACACATTGAGTCATATCTTGAGTTGAGCTTGAATTGTTGAGATTGTTGTAGTGACAAGTTGATGGTCGTGTATTGATGTTGTTGTTCTTGGCCGTATGGTGACCTTTCTTATGGACTTGGGCTGGACGTTGTTGGTGTTGTTATTATTCTTGAAAATTTGTTGTATTCTTATTGTTCATCACAATCTTCACCCCTTGTTAAGACCAAAACACCGCACTTAAGGACTTGGCCGTTTGTTGGAAGTTTGTAGTTGACCTTGTTGTTGTTCTTGGGAGATTGTTGTTGATTTTCTTGGTGATTGTTGAAGTGTTCTTGATGTTCTTCCAAAACTTCATACCTTGTTAAATTAAAGTGAAAGTTAGATCCAAAAAGGTGAAAGAAAAAGTGTGAGAACTTTGTTAGTCTTGAAAGACTTACCATCACTCACCAACAAGTCAATCACATCTCAACCACTTTCCCATAAAACAAGGATCCATGTTTTAAGGAGGAGTACAAGTCTAGTCCAAGACTTTGAGTCTTAAAATTTTAATTGAAAAAGAAGATCTAAAGACTACTTTGTGTTTTTCTCCATTGAACAAGTTCCACCAAAGTCCAAATTGAAAAATTGACCAAGACTTGAAATTGGACAACAAAAGTTGTGTGCAACCGATACCAATACGTGGTTGCCACATCATCATGTTTTACTGTTCATGCAACATATTTAAGCTCAAATTTTAGATTTCTTAGTTTTCGTTTGTTGTTTCTTAGTTTCAATTTTGTTGGTTCCAATACTAATTGGCAAACTAGTACTTATCTACTAGATTGTTAGTTAGTTTTTGTGTTCGTTCATTTGTTTTACGCATTTGTTGTGTGCTTTTCTCTTTTGTGAAATCGTTGTATCTTGTTGGTTCAAGTCTGTAACAAATTTTGCTTGAGTCAACTCAAACAAAAATCTATTCCGGGCAAGAGTAGACTCGACCCTCAATCACTCGCAAAGTACAAGCCGGCTTTCAAAACTTATGAAACCAAGTGTGAGACAATCAAGTGTGCGAGAGGGTGGTGAGGTTGTTTCGAACTAACTTGTGTTTTGTTTTGTAGGTGTTCTTTTCTTTCTTTTTTTAGGTACAATTACAAGGAAATCCGCGGCTTCCACCTCTCAACCCATGGACAACAATGCCACCAATGCCATTTTAGCCTACCTTGACACTATGTCCCGAGACCTAGTTATGGCAAATGAAAAGTTGTATCGTATGATAGGTCAAAGGGAGCAAGTGGGCTTCCCGGACACACGTCAAGAGGAAGGTCGTAGCTCATGTGAGCTACGAGGTAAAAACACTATTCCCTATACTCCTATGAACTTAGAATGTTGTGTTGTGGCTAGTAGTGGCCAATTGAATGTAGTTGCGGATTTACCTAGAGTAGAGGTATTTGAGTCTCTCTATGGTGATACTCTTGGTGATGTTAGGTTACGTGAGGACCAAACTCTTGTTGTAAGTACGCAAGCACTAGTTGATCCTTTAGATGACGAAATTGATTCTTCTTGTAAGAATGATTTATGTCCATCTAGTGCTAGCCCTTATAACTTGAACAAGGTTCTATTACCAATTGACAAGAGTACTCACACACTAGTTGACCCTTGTGCGAACCAAGGTGAGTCTACGTTGGTATGTGAGTTGCCAACAACTAGTGAGGATGTGAATGAATATCAACTTACTCGTGAATGTATTCCACTACTTGAGCATATGTATGGCGTGCTAAAAAAATCTCAAGTTAGTGATGGTGTTTATAGAGTTGATCTTGATGGTGCACGTGACTCTTTGAACATCTTGTGTGGTAAAAGCCTTGCTAGTAGTTTTGTTCATAGAGATCATGTGTATGAAAATGTTGTAAATGATGGCATATGTTTTTTTGAGGTAGGACTTCTAGGCCGTGTCTCTCTATTCTTGAATGTTAGTCTTCTCTTAAAGGAAAATGTTATATGTGATTGTGGGAGTGACATTCTAGGGGAAGGAAGGGCTAACCTCGGCTAAGACCCTTGGCTACTTCTCCCATTTGAACCCGGCACCCTCCGGGAATGTGGAAATTTCTACACTTCCTACTTGATGTTTGGTCAAGACGACAAGCAATGTTTGATTGTGGGTGCTAATAAAGGAAGGCAAGGTTCTTCCTTGTCTTTTTTTGTTGATGATGACCTCTTCCTTTGTGCCATTTATACTAAGGTTTTCATGTTCAACACAAAGGACCTATGGGTATATTCCAAGTTTATCCCACCTTGGTATGGCATGTGATGTGTTATTTTTGCTAACCCTAACCCCTCATGTCATGAGGATGTGTGCTTATTTGTCTTCTCTTGATTTTGCAAGGTACGGATTCAAGGTCGAATCCTTTTCAAGAAGAGAAGGATGATATGGGTACGACCACGGAGGTGGGTGAGTGCGAGAGTGAATGAATCCGAGACTTGGAGTGTACACGTGAAGTGCAAAGAAAGGCCTAACTAGGCTCCAAAATCAGTCCATACAATGCACTCCAAGGGAGCCCACTTGAAGACTTTGACTAAGGGGTCATTTTGGACATTTCACACTATTCTTGTAATACACTATAAATACAACCTTCTAGGGATTCATTCATTATATTTTGATGATGATGAATGTTGTATAACATTGAAAGACAAGTCCTCTCTCCTTGAGACACAAATCTGAAATTGTAACTAGGGAAATCAACTTGAGTGTGGAATCACTCGTATTGGATTCAAGCTTGGAAACGTTGGTCCTTGGGAGATCGAGATCCCTCTTGTGCCTAAGTATTTGATAGGTTAGTGTTGTGTGTAGTATTAAAGGTCCAAGGGTGTAACAATTCTTGGGTTGTTAATATTAGTCCCTCGTTTGGTCTATCTATCTATCTTTATCTTATTGCACTTTGTATATTCATAGTGGATTGTTTTGTGTCCTTCTCGAATCCAAAATTTGTTCTCATTGTGTTCATCTTGTTATCATTGTGTTGCTGCTGTTTTTAGTGTCAAATGCACCGTTGTTATCTCGTATTGTTGTTGTTGTAGTGAATCCGAGAGTGGTCTCCATCTTAGTCCTCAAATCCTTAAGATTAGTGGACTATTTTGGAGTTGTTTTGTGTTTTCGTTGTTTTTCCCGTATCAGAAAGTAACCAGATGCTCCTCCTTCTTTGAAAAATTGAAATTCACTACCACCAATTCAAAGGCCCTTGCAAATTTCAAAAGAGCAGCTCTCTCATCATTCCTAACCCCGAACTCAAAGCCTCCATGCACATCATCATACCCTAACGTCAATGACCCGATGTGCCCATTAAAATCCCCTCCTGTAAATCATTCTGATCGATTTTGTAAATTTTCAGCATTCAACTCGTTAATTGTAATTTATAGCAATGTACCTAAACTTAAATAACCCCAAAACCAAAAAACAAACATAGATAATAGGGGCGGAACCAGTGTAGAACTTATGGGGTCGTTGAAACTCATTAGCTTTGTCCCGAGTAACCCTAATATTCATAATAAAATATTTATTTAATATATAAATTAATTAATTCAGGATCAAATAAATAATATTAAAAAGCTATTGCTCAGAATTCATACACATAAAATTTTGAACCCATCTTTAATCATCTCACTCCAAACCCGTTGACTCTAATATACATTACAATAAATTTGATTATTAGTGGAGAATTAGTACTCTTGAGAATTTATGGAGATGAAGGTGCACAATACAGTAAATAAATAAGATAATGCAAACAAATTTGAAGAATAATTCATTAATTTAATGGACAGAAAAAATGCTTTTTAGTCACCTTCACAATAGACTTAGAACGAGTATTTGCTTACAATAAAAAATATTTATTGAGAAACTTAATAAAATAAATGATATGAAAAAGAAAGCAATTTTAGCAAGTATCTTTCTTTAATTTGTTATTTCTTTGCTGCATTTGAGTATGCATCTTCCCTGTCATTTATTGCTTCTATTTGAGATTGAGATCTTTCATCCTGTAAATCAAATAACAAATAAATTTAAAAAAATGATAATGTTATATTTAAGTTAAATATATCCATGTTGAATTATGGGTCATGGGTCGTCCATGTGGACCGACCTGACCTGATTTTTATTTGTTTTTAGAATATTTGATAAAATAAGGGTAAAAAAAATAGATAAGTTTAATTTTGAAACTTGGGGGGAACGGTTACTGTTCCACTTCCCTAATATATTGTCACTTCTCTTCCTATGTAACAGTCAGAAAAACAGTAACAAAAGGCAAAACAAAAAACAACAGCAAGGCAGTGAAACTTTAAGGCATTTAGTTTGTGATTCTATAACTTTGTTTTCAAGATATTCAAAGTAGACGTGGGGCAGATTTTTTCGGTTGCAAAATCAAATTTGGTTGCAAGTTTAAGGTACACACTAATTTATGCTTTTGCTCCAAATAAACTAACAATGGTATCAGAGACGGGTTTATTGCCTCATTTTTACACGTTATTTTTCAAGTTTAAGAGAAATTTGTGTATGAACATACCTATGAGAAAATCTTCATAATTAGTTGTATGAATTTTTGGATCTGATTAGAAGCGCCTTCATGGCGGGTTTTTTTTTTGGCGGATCCTATCAGACGTCTGTCAAACGCATCGCTAAAATCTGGTTGGATGCATCGCCGATTCAGAAAGACGCATCAATTTTTTTTATCCGACCTTTCACTTTAATTTGCTGTTGTGATTGTTGTAGTTTCAAATGCTGTGAAGCACTTTTGTAATTTTTAAGAACAAAAAAAAATATAAGGGTTGATTTATGTGGCTTCAGAAGAAGGAAAGAAAGCTGCTCCCCTTTCGCTTTTTTCTTTTTATAAGAAATAGTAAAGTTTTTGGTTGACTTTAAGAGAAAAGTACTCTTGAGCCTGTAGACACCTAATTTCGTCCCTCCCCGATATCGTTTTTACCTATTGTTTACCTTATCCTACCGTGTACCCTCACCCGTGTGATAATCCCCCACAAATGACAAAATAATAACCCCCTAACTAATTTTGTTTTATCCTAATATTCTAACAACCCATCCAATTAAAAAACAACACCTATCCTAACCCCTACATCTTATCCTAACTACCTACCCAATCAAAATAAAACACATCACACCCTACCCCCTACCCCACGTGACCCCACCTACCCTACCTCACTACCCCACCCTCACCCCACAGCCTATATACACTACACACGATTTTTACACAGGGGAGATCTTCATCTTTTTTCCATTTTTTGATGCTCCACTAACATCAAAAGGGAGAGTTTACTGGAATCAAAAAACATATATACACTCTCACCATCACATAAGAATACACCATATCACTAAAAATTCCCACAAGAACACACCGTTGAGAGAAATGAGGAATGGAGAGAGAGATGAAAAATGAGAGAAAGAGAGAAACAGACAGAGAGAGACCAAGATCTACGGGGAGACCTGGGAGACGCACGGAGAAAGGGTAACAACAGAAATCCTCCGTTTTGACTGTTTTCGGGTGAACAATTGGTTCACAAATCGTCTTTTGATTGAATTCGAACTCAAAATTCTGAATCTCGCCTACCGGTCTCGTTTGGTTCTGTTACGATTTTTGTTTTGGGTTCATCAGTTTCGTCACTAGTTTGGGGGATTTGGGGGTTCTGTTCATCTCAATCAGTTCACCGGAGCTCAGTTTCTATCGGTTTTTAATTTTTTTACGAATTTTAGAAGGCTTTGGGTGCTTCTGTTGTCGTAACTCGTCCTCATTATTGGGCTGTGAGGGAATTTTTCGCAGTCTAAAAGGTTTAAATTCGTAAGTTGGAGCTCTTTTCGTCGTGGGGTTCCTTGTTCGAGTATTTCGATTTTCGGATTTCTTTATTATCAACAAGAACAAATTTCATTGAGGTTCATTTCTTCTCCCGATCTTTACTTTATCTTGATTCTTTATTGATGTTGTGGGTGTGGATGATTTATGTTTTGTGGTCTTAGTTCGAATCTTCGTTGGGCGTTTGTGTTTGATGTTGATTTCAGATTTGGAGACGTAATTTGATAATCGTGCATGTGCTAATCGTTGGTTGAGAATGAATTTGGGGGTGGAACTGAGAAATTGATTAAAAGGGGTTAATTTAGACTAACTTTGATTTATTATTGCTTTGTTTAAATTCGGAAAGCATGAATATCATCGAAACGTGATAGTATCATGATAGTCGTATAGGCTAATGTAGGTTTGGGTAAGCAAATTTAGAACTTGTGTTTTGTTTAAATGTTTGAATATGTGTGCGGATATTTCTTCCTAGTTTATCGTATTTGATTCGAGTGTATTTATTTGGCCGGGGAATGCCCCGAGGTTTTTCATGTATTTATTTGGCCGAGGAATGCCCCGACGTATTATATCTTCGAAGGAGGTTCGTGATCAAGGCCCGAGGCATCGGGTAAAGCTTTGGAGCATAGTTTAGGATTAATATAGGTTAGCGTAGGTTTACATTTTGCATTATTCTATTTCGGGACTGTATAATTGGACTGAATACTAAAATTTGGATTGTTTTGTCTTTGTGTGTTTTGATTGATTGTTCTATGTATTTTTGTGTTGTTTATATATTTGTAATGTCAGATTAGCCGATACGCTCCACCAAGCGACCGTGATCGAACCACGGGATTGAGGGGTGCCTAACACCTTCCCCTCGGTCAACAGAATTCCTTAGCCGGAATCTCTGTTTGCGGATCAGTGTTACAGAGTCAAAAATCGTTTTGAAAAAGAATATCCACGGGTGACTTGGCACACCCGATTTATGCCAAGTGGCGACTCTGAGTTTTCAATATAGTGAATCCTTTTCGAAACAAATCTTCATTTTGTCACTTAGTAATAAAAATCCTTTCGAAACTTAAAATACATATCTTTTTTGGAGTCAAAAAAGGGGTATGACAGAGCCTTCTTTTTTGGGAAAAAGAAAATAATTAAATGCATTGTGTAGAGCATTATATGTGTACATTTTATTTAAATGGGCCCTTTCATTAATTTTTTTTGTGTGGTTGTTGTATGGTCCTAACATGCAGTACCAGTACAAGTTATAGTACATATATATATATCAAAAAAGGGTGTTTACTGTTGCACTATAATTGCTTTATTAAAAGAAAAAGGGAGAATCAAGTCGTGTAAAATATTATGCCTTTAATTCTTTTTATATGAGGGTATATATTATGCTTGATGTAATTCTTGTCTTAAATAGTTCCTAATTTTTCATAAACAGATTGTGACTTCTACAATAAATTACGACATAAGTTTTCGCATTGAATGACATAATCATTCTTATTGTTTCTTGGTTCCTATTTCAGAAATGGTTGAACGGGGACAAACTCGAATCACTCCAAGTGGGAGTTCAGGATATCGAGCAAAGAAACAAAGTGGAAGAGCACGTCGTCAAAGAACATGTTTTCGAGGTCGTGAGATCATACAAAATGGTGTTCCTAGAGCGACACAAAATCTGTTACGGAATGAAAGGTCTATGCGAAGAGAAAGAGAGAAGAAACTCAAAGAATTCAAGTCTTTTAAGATGACCCCTAACATTAGTGTTGCTAGTTTTATACACCTGTTTGAAATGAAACGTGTAGAACTAAAAAACTATGTAGTAATCTCAGATTGAGAAGCATTAGATATTTTAGCAAATTTTCTCCGTGACCCTTGGGGCGAGATATTAATTGATGTTTACCACGAGATTTGGCATAGCGAGCCTTTTTAGGTGTACATAAGTCGTCTAGAATATTTGTGGAATGACTTTTATTTTTAGATTGACTTGTAACATGAAGTTACTTATTAACTTTATATATTATATATATTAAGTTGTTTATCTCTTTTTACGTAAATTTCATTCATATATTTTAGTTTAAAATGACTTAATTGAAAGTTATCATCCTAATACACATTAAGAAATTAATTTCTATTTTTGGTCAAGTGTTTAATTCGTATATGATGATTGAATTCTTAAGTGTCCTTTCGATTTTACACTAAATATGAAATCTTTAGGTGAAATTATTTGCTTAAATGTGTAATTTGCATGCATAATTGATAACACTCTTGCGTAATTATCTCTTAATAATAGACATGGCATCTAAAAGCATAATTCCTGACTTGAACAAAGGAGAAAAACTAAATGGAGACAACTACGACATTTAGAGTCGTAAGATGGGGTATGTGATAACGCTCAATCTACAGCTCTCGTCGGAGTGTAAAGCGGTCGTTTGTCAAATATAGAACCCAACTGGGTTGGGTATCGATCCCACAGGGAATAGCTTGGTCAACAAGTAAGCAAAGATTACTAGACTTTTAGTGCAAGTCTCGTAAAAAGGGGGGAGTTTTGTTGTGCAAGTAATGTAACCAAACTATTAAAGTAAAAACGGAAAATAACAAAGAAAAAAGAAAGAATGTTTAGTAGGATGTAAAACAATGAGAATTGAGAAGTTGGGGTTATGTCCACCTTATGAGTTGTACGTCTCTATTGGCTATGAGTTGTGCGGAATTCAGACATGCGTGTGCTTATAGAGAATTGTATTCGATGGTAAATCCAAGCGTCTTTCGACCTAAACAAGGACTATTTCACTTTAACTCTTTCGAGGTTAAAGCGTATCTAGCGGTACAAATTCTCCAAGAGGTTAATCCAGTTACGGCACTAACTTTTTAATAGGGAATGGGACCCTATTACCTTGACATTATCTCTTTTTCAGACATATAACCTTTCTTTCGAACAAGTTAATGCTATACTGGTGTATTCTATGCGTCTGCAGCCACAAGAATTTGCATTAAGATGAAGAGAATAATGATATAAGCAACACACGTGTCACGAATTCACAAACTCATAGCAATAGATAGTATCTCATAAGGCTTCCATAACCCCAACAGAGAAGTTTAGTTACCCATGAGTGCGAAGGAAATCACAATAAACATTATTATTATACCACAATAAAGATCTCGTGTAGTAAGGTGTGGTAGGCGTTAGGCGTGACTTCTTTGCAAAGTAACGTTTCTCTTATTGCGGAAATTAAGAATTGAATAGATGAATAGAAGAAGAATAAAAAGTAGAATTATTAGAATGGTTGGAAGAGTAGAGGAATCAATAATAGAAGAATGAATTAAAAGTAGAATGAGAATTATTAAAATCTCTAGCAAAATAGGGTATTTATAATACCCATATCCTATTCCTACTAAGCTAATGAATTACTTAACCCAATCCTACTAGGTTAAGGTATCATTATCCTAATCCTAATAAGTTACTGCTAGTCCCCAAAGTCTTTAGAATTGTTGTTTTTGCCCGGGACAGATTTTCCATGCGCCACTTTTGGTCCTTGGCGTCCAAGATTTGGTTTCCTCCTTTCGTGAAGCTTTCTTTGGCGTCAAGTTATCCATAAAATGCTGAATTCTGCATCATTTATACCTGAAAACTTGCTAATCATGTTCGTTAGCTCACTTACAAGAAAAAGGACTAAAAGTGCATGAATTATATAATTTGTCCTCAAAACATGGCTAAAATATGGGTAAAATATAGCACTTTAGGCGTGTAAATTCTCCTATCATCAACACCCCACACTTGAAGCTTTGTTCATCCTCGAACAAAATATCATGTCCCTCTCAACATTTACTTAGGGTTTCACAGCAACAACACAAAATATTCGTCAAGACAAGCACAACAATTATCAACAAAGAGTAGTTTTCTGATCATTAGTAGAAACAATTCAGCCTCCAACATAGACTCATGATGGTGGTTAATTCGTGTTCAAAAGTTGAGGTACAAAGAATCATATACGACTACCCAAAACTCATCAACCATGTGTGTCTCACAGTATATTACCCATAATCTCTCACAAGTATAGTATATTTATCGAAACATGGGTATAAAATTATCCTTGCTCTCACTCTCACAAAGAATTCATATGCTGCAACTGATGACCATAGGCTTGCCCTTAGTATAGTGCTCCACTAAATATCAGAATGCTAAGCTTAGGATCAAATAGGTCTTTTGCTGGTTGTAATGTAGGCTAAGGGACGGGTAGGACTATTTTGGCCAGAAATAGTGACTATGTTCCTAAGCGCTTTAATACATCACATTATATCATTAACACTTTTCTTTCAAACAACCTCTCTACTTTCTTTTAATCTACCACCCTTTTTCTCCTCTTTTGTTTTTCAATTTTAAACATAACCAACTTTTTAGTTTTCCTTTCCTTTTTCTTTTCATAACATACCTCTTATGATAGCACTTCTTTTTCATAATGAATTCAAGTACCCATACATTCTAAAGCATCATATTCACCCAATCTCCTCTTATTTTGTCACATGACTTTACACTTTTAAAGCACTTAGGAATTTGGATCAAATTATGGTCTTGAAAAAAATGGATTAGGCTTTCATATGAGGTTGTCAAAGAAAATAGGCTAAAGGCTCAAAAGGGGTTGACTAGGATAATGTCCATGGGTAGGTAAAAAGAAGGTAAATAATCATAGGTTGCCAAAGAAATGCCTAAATCATCTCCTAGACTTGCACTCTTTAATTTCGCTTTACATACATACCAGGCAAGTTCTAGCATCAACCACAAGCACAGAATATACTATTATCTCACACACACAAGGCACATGGTCGACTTTATTGGGAGTAGTATAGACTCTTGACCCAATAGATGAAGGAATTAAACCAAACAATATCACATAGTGAGTCACAATTAGAGCCTAAACGTCTCAATAGTCATGATTTTAGCACAAACTCTTGTCATAATCTCATGCTGCCTATTAGAATAATTTCATGCGAAGCTAAAAAAAATTTTAACTACTGAAAAAAACAATTAACTACTAACAAAACAAACAAACATAAATAAATGCAAATGTGGATAGAGAAGTATAGCATGCAAATACCAGCACCCCACACTTAGACGGGACACACTGTCCTCAATGGAAAATAAATAAGAAGAACCTGGTTAGTCGGACTCATCCTCTATGTCTGGGGTCATACCCCTTTCGTCGGAATCATCATCAGAGTCGTCATCCTCAGAAGTTCCTCATAAGTATCCCACTTAATTCCAAGAGTGAGTCGAGGTATTTGCAGCGAGGAAGGTTCTCCTTGCTCTTTTCGGCCTCTTTTCTTGCCTTTTTGTGAAGTGGTAGCCTTATCTTTGCCTTGTCTTGCTTTGGGTGCCATTGTACCTGAGACTTAAAACAATGTTCATATTAGCATCATCTCGATGGATACAATCTATAAACAAGCAGTAGTGGCACCACCCCACACTTCGTTTGTTGGTACAGACTAGTGAAGTGAAAGTGGTCGATTACTCAGACTTCATCGACATACGTTTTAGGTGCTCTATTCCAACAATAAAATCAGTGCAGTCATACTTCTTGTAATCTTGGCAATACTTGCATGTGTGAGATATCAAGACTACTACATAGAGATTGAATCAAGGTATAGCATCTAGAAATAATCACAACCTCCTATGTCGGTAGGCATCTATAATTCTTAACCCGATGAACAAGTCATTCCAACATGTAAGTATTAAAGTGACAAGATTATGCAATTTTTGTGACCATATCAATTCCGCAAAAGTAAGACAGTGCATCAAATTCAAGTTGGAAATAAGTTACGATCATCCTTACGTATTCATTCACTCACTTGGTTGTATCATAACAATTCAATCACTTTCAAATCATCAATACTACTTCAAGATTTAGCAATTCATAATAGGTGTAGTAATGTAGTACTTACGGAATATAAATGAAGAACAAAGAAGCACTTACTTGATTGATGACTTTGGATGCTGTTTTTGTGACGTAAGAGAGTAAAAGGAAAAATTTTGAGAGGATTTGGGGACTATAGGCGGCGCTTAAGCTAGGTTTCCAATGTGTTTTTGGTTCAAGACTAAGTCTCATATTTATAGGAGAAGGTTGGGTCGGGTTTTGAACCATTTAAAATCGGATTTGGAGACAAGAAGTGACCATAGGCGGCGCCTTTTGCTTTGCCTATGCTTGGCATAGGCGGCGCCTTTTGCAAAGCATTGTTTAGCATAGGAGGCGCCTATGCCATGGCATTCCTAGGCATAGGCGGCGCCTTTCACTTAGCATATGAGATTCAGAGACAAAAGGCATTAGCATAGGCGGCGCCTATGCTATGGCATACTTGGGCATGGGCGGCGCCTATGCTATGGCACACTAGATTCCAAGACCTTAGGCCATAGTATAGGCCTTGCCTTGTTCGTGGCCTAGTTTTACCTAGGCCTAGCCTTGTTTGATGCCTATATTTTCATGAGAAATGCTCAATCCATAGCCTTTTGCTTCTTCATTCCTAACTTACCACCTTTAACATGCAATACGTCCAAATCAAAATTTGAAACCAATCTCCTCGTTTTACACCTCTTGCACCTACATTTGCTCAAAAACAATAAAAATGATTAGAACGATGGGTTGCCTCCCATCAAGCGCCTTAGTTTTGGTCGTGGCACGACTCTTATTTTTGAATTTTTATTTATCAAAAGCAAACACGTAATAGAACGAAAGAAAAATGAAAAACGATAAACGATGGGTTGCCTCCCATCTAGCGCTTGATTTATTGTCGCGGCACGACATAGTTACCTCGAGTACTTAGACTTCGTCGAGATAGATGGTGGATCATTTTCTGAATGGATTCAGACGATAATGAGGCTTACTTGTAGGCATGCAATCTTCTTCGAGATGACCCTTGTGCATGCCTATCCCAGGAGGGATACCAATTATATCATCAATAGTCCAACCCATAGCTCTCATGTATCTCTTCAGAGCAGAGATGAGAGCCTCTACGTGCTGTTTACTTAAATCATCCGCACTCACCGGAAGTATATTTATACTTTCCAAGAACATATACCTTAGATAATCGGGGAGCTCTTTCGATTCTAGCATTGGTGGCTCTTCAAGGGAAGTCTTCGCTGTTGGTGACGGTTGATTCTTAAGATCACGGTCCGGTTGCTTAGGAGTATGGGAATAGGACTCTATTTCTGTTAGAGAACCCATAAGTTCTTCATAATCTTCATCATCCTCATGCTCAACATTCAGTGGCGCAGCAGACAATGGCTCAACAGTAAGTTGTTTCTCTACAGATAATGCTTTCTTATCCTCATGATGAACATCAGCTACAGAGAACACATTCATATCGCTGGGCTGCTTCATTGCTTTGCATATATCAAAGCGGACCACTTCGTCATTCAACCGAAATAAAAGCTCATTAGCTCTCATGTCAATAAGAACACTTCCCGTTGCAAGGAAAGGACGTCCCAAGATTATGGGTACTTCATAATCCACCTCGCAATCCAAAATCACAAAGTCTGTAGGAAAAATGAAGGTAGACACCTTCACCAACACATCATTCAAGATACCCACAGGTCATTTTACTGACCTATCCGCCATCACGAGCCGCATATTGGTTGGTGTAGGGTCGCCCAACCCCAACTTTCTGTAGATGGATAGTGGCATCAAATTGATACTATCTCCCAAATCACACAATGCTTTGGCAAAATTCATAGATCCAACCGTGCAAGGAATAGTGAAAGCACCGGGGTCGGCCTTTTTCTGAACTAGTGATCGGGTGGCAATAGCACCGCAATGATGAACAGTATCTTTCAACTCATAGCTTGCTTCCCGCTTCTTTGTCAAAAGATCCTTCATAAATTTTGCATACCCAGGCATTTGTTCTAGTGCCTCCACCAACGGAACATTAATGGTCAGCTGCTTTAACATAGTCATGAATTTGCCGAATTTTGTATCATCTACATGCTTCTTCAATCTTTGAGAAAAAGGTGGTGGTGGATATGGAATTATTTTCTCCACAGCTTTCTTCTCCTCTTGCTTTCGAATTTTGGTAATTTCGGCTGCAACCTACTAGGGGTGACATCATGTACGTCTTGGTCAACTTCCATGGCGTTTTCTTCATTAACCTTATCATCGTTGTCTGCTACATCGTCGACCACTTGTTTGCCCTCAGATGAAGTTTCCAGTGCCTTACCACTTCGAGTAGTAATAGCCATGCATGATCCATCATTCCTTGGATTTTGCACAGTGTCGCTAGGTAAAGTACCAGCCTTTCTTTGATTGAGTGCTGCTGAAAGTTGGCTCAATTACTGCTCTATTTTCTTGATTGAAGTGGAATGTGAATCAACTAAATGCTTCATAGCGGACAAATCATTTATTACCTCCGTTACTCCCGCGCTAGTTGTTTCCACTTCTTTCAATAGTTTAGCCATCATGTCTTCCATACTTCCAGAACTAGATGTGGTGGCGTCACGTCTTCCAGGGGGAACATACAAACCACTACTGTCATTCTTGTTCTTCCAACTACCTTGGTCCATGTTTCCAGATTTACCATGATAGTTCCGACCTTGGTTTCCTTGGGCATTGCCTCGGAAACCCCCCTGATTGTTCAAGTAGTTGGCTTCTTCTTCCGAATCAGATTCGTTTCTTCCTTTTGACGCAACAGCTTTGACTTTTTCGGTCCTTCCTGATAATAGATTCTTTGTAAGAAGATCCACTTGTGTTTTTATGTGCGCCATATCTTGATCACGTTCTTCTTCTCGTCTCCTTTGGTCTGCAGTCATGCAAATAGAAAAAGTGGGGCTTGCTACCACAGAATCCCTGGTATGCCAAGCTCTACTTTGCTTCGTCATACGATCTAGCATATTGCTTGCCTGACCAAAGGTGAGATCCATAAAAGATCCTCCGGCCGCATTATCCACCACTGGTTTAGTTATTGAATTCAAGGCTCTATATAGTATCTCCATTAGGTGAACATTAGTCATGTGATGGTTTGGGCACCTCATTAGCTTTGTATTGAACCTCTTCCATGTTTCATGAAGGGCTTCAGTTGGAAGCTGATGAAAGTTGTTGATTTCATCTCTCAATTGTGCTCTTTTGGATGGCGGAAAGAATCTTTCTAGGAAAACGTCTCTCAATTGCCTCCAATTTGTAATAGAATCAGGAGTCAGCCCATTCAACCATAGAGTTGCCTCCCTAGACAGAGACAATGGAAATAAGCATTATCGAATTGCATTCTGACCAACACCAGGATTGTCAAACGACTTGCATGTAGAAATAAAGTTGATGAGATGCATATTCGGATCATCGCCTGCTAGTCCACCAAATAATCCCTTGAGTTGCAATAACTGAATCATGGTGATTGTGATGTTGAACTTGGCTCCGGGTGCCAATGGTGGAGGAATAATGGCTCATGTGGATCCGGCTCCATCAAGATCATCATCATCATCGTCGAACAGTATTTGCACAGCTCGGCGCTCGGGCCTAAATCGCGCTTGACGATCTCTCCTCTGCATGGGTGCCTCCATCTAGCAGTATGCCATGGTTTTAGTAGCTCTTCATCGCCCAGGTCCTCATCATCAGGATTTATTGCACGCCCTGGGTTATCAATATTCTGCGGATGCGCTTAAGCAGCCATCCTTTCAATTTCACGTTGTGCATCCATTGATGCACTGAACAAACCTGAATAAAACAAAAACAAAAACTAAAAGTAAAAGTACGAGAATATTTGACCAAAGGGTCTAGTAACTCACAAACTTAGTTGACAACTGTATTCCCCGGCAACGGCGCCAATTTTTGATAACGCTCAATCTACAGCTCTCGTCGGAGTGTAAAGCGGTCGTTTGTCAAATATAGAACCCAACTGGGTTGGGTATCGATCCCACAGGGAATAGCTTGGTCAACAAGTAAGCAAAGATTACTAGACTTTTAGTGCAAGTCTCGTAAAAAGGGGGGAGTTTTGTTGTGCAAGTAATGTAACCAAACTATTAAAGTAAAAACGGAAAATAGCAAAGCAAAAAGAAAGAATGTTTAGTAGGATGTAAAACAATGAGAATTGAGAAGTTAGGGTTATGTCCACCTTATGAGTTGTACGTCTCTATTGGCTATGAGTTGTGCGGAATTCAGACATGCGTGTGCTTATAGAGAATTGTATTCGATGGTAAATCCAAGCGTCTTTCGACCTAAACAAGGACTATTTCACTTTAACTCTTTTGAGCTTAAAGCGTATCTAGAGGTACAAATTCTCCAAGAGGTTAATCCAGTTACGGCACTAACTTTTTAATAGGGGATGGGACCCTATTACCTTGACATTATCTCTTTTCCATACATATAACCTTTGTTTCAAACAAGTTAATGCTATACTGGCGTATTCTATGCGTCTACAGCCACAAGAATTTGCATTAAGATGAAGAGAATAATGATATAAGCAACACACGTGTCACGAATTCACAAACTCATAGCAATAGATAGTATCTCATAAGGATTCCATAACCCCAACAGAGAAGTTTAGTTACCCATGAGTGCGAAGGAAATCACAATAAACATTATTATTATACCACAATAAAGATCTCGTGTAGTAAGGTGTGGTAGGCGTTAGGCGTGACTTCTTTGCAAAGTAACGTTTCTCTTGTTGCGGAAATTAAGAATTGAATAGATGAATAGAAGAAGAATAAAAAGTAGAATTATTAGAATGGTTGGAAGAGTAGAGGAATCAATAATAGAAGAATGAATTAAAAGTAGAATGAGAATTATTAAAATCTCTAGCAAAATAGGGTATTTATAATACCCATATCCTATTCCTACTAAGCTAATGAATTACTTAACCCAATCCTACTAGGTTAAGGTATCATTATCTTAATCCTAATAAGTTACTTCTAGTCCCCAAAGTCTTCAGAATTGTTGTTTTTGCCCGGGACAGATTTTCCATCCGCCACTTTTGGTCCTTGGCGTCCAAGATTTGGTTTCCTCCTTTCGTGAAGCTTTCTTTGGCGTCAAGTTATCCATAAAATGCTGAATTCTGCATCATTTATACCTGAAAACTTGCTAATCATGTTCGTTAGCTCACTTACAAGAAAAAGGACTAAAAGTGCATGAATTATATAATTTGTCCTCAAAACATGGGTAAAATATAGCACTTTAGGCGTGTAAATTCGCCTATCATCAGTATGTACTGGAAGAGAAAAACGCTCTTGAAGGTATTAACCATGTCTTAAGTCTACCATAAGAGGGCAATACTGCACAACACAGAAGAGACCTTGAAGCTTATAAGGCTTGGAAAAAGGTTGATTCCATTGCACGTGGAATCATTGTAAGTTCTGTGGTTGATGACCTCATACATGAGTGTGAGGAATTTCCTACTGTCAATGCCATCTGAGCATACTTGTGAGGAATATATGGGGTTACTTCTATCACCCGCCTCAGATAACTGACTGGCAAGTTTGACACTTACAATAAGCGTCATGATCAGAACATCAAACAATACCTTAGGGTGATGTCTAATATGATAGCTCAACTCAAAAGTGGTGGTCATGTTCTCTCAGATGAGCAGCAGGTTCAGGCAGTGATCCGATCTCTTCCCAATAGTTGGGAACACTTGAAGGTCAACTTAACCCACAAAGATAGTGTCAAAACTTTTTCTGATGTTGTACATACGTTAAACTTGAAGATGAGTGGCTTGGTGTTGCTAAAGTTGCTTCTAATGCCTTTATGGCAGAATCAAATGGTAAGAACTCTCCAGGATTCAAGAGCAAGAAGAAGTGAAAAAAGAACGGGAAGGATAAAGATACCGAAGAAGGACCCTCTTAGAAAAAGAACAAGCCAAATTCCAAGAAGGTAAAAAGGGTTTTCAAGAAGAAAGACAAGAGAAAGATGAAGTGTTATAACTGCCATGTTCTGGGGAATTTTTCTCGTGAATGTCCTGAGGAGAAAAAGGTAGCATTTCTAAATGCATATCTAAGTGTTACATATGTTTCTAGCACTGCTTTATTAACTGAATCTTATCTTATGTGGATTGTAGACTCAGGAGCCACCGACCATGTGAGTCGAGATCGAGAAGAATTTTTGGAGTTCCATCGAGTTTCACCTGGATCAAGGTGGATCTATGTAGGAAATATAATGCAAGACTTTAAATCAAAGGGATTGTCACTTGCAAAGTAAATTTGCGTGGAGGCCGATCTTTAATGTTACATGACGTCCTATATGCTTCAAAAATTTGACGAAACTTAGTATTTGTGTCTGTTCTCCTAGATGTTGGTTTTCATTTGTTTTTTAGTCGTAATTGTGTTAGAATTACTCTAGATAATGTTTTTTATGGTTTTGAACATCGTTATGAGCGCTTTATTGTTTTAGATTGTAATTCTTCAACTTATGACTATTATGTAGACCGTTATGTAATGTCATGTTATTCAAGTAATAATGATGTTGATATACTTACATGGCATGCTAGATTGGATCACATAGGGTAAGATCGAATGAATGTATTGGCAAAGGAAGGACATCTAGGCTTTTTCTACAAAATTGAAATGCCAACTTGTCAAAATTATCTTGCCGAAAAGATTACACTTAAACCATTTGGGAAGTCTAAAAGAGCCGAATTCCTATTACAATTAATCCATTCGGATATCTATGGTCCAATGAATGTGAGGTAAAGGACTGGTGATTCATATTTCATTACATTTATTGACGATTTCACACACTTTGGTTATGTCTATTTGATATCTCATAAATCAAAAGCACTTGAATGCTTCAAAAGATATATGAATAAAGTTGAGAATCAATTAGACAAAAGTATAAAGATATTAAGAATCGATAGAGGTCATGAATATTTGTCAAAATAGCTTGAAGAACTGTGTATTGAAAAAGGCATTATCAGACAATTGACTACTCCTTATACACCTCAACAAAATGGTGTAGCCGAAAGAAGGAATAGAATATTATTGGATATGACAAGATCCATGATGGCGCAGAAAAATTTATCAATCTCTTTCTGGGGAGATGCATTATTAACTACGGCCTACATATTGAATAAAGTGTCTTCTAAATCAGTATCTTCTACTCCATATGAACTATGGACTGGTAATAAACCAAACTTTAATGATCTACGACCTTGGGGTTGTGCTGCACATGTTAAAGATCATTTTGGTAAGTTTGGAAAACTAAGTCCAAAAGAAAAGAAATATATCTTTATAAGATACTCTGAACACTCCAAAGGATATGTGTTCATTGGTGACTTGGAAGATAGAAGTACTACTGAAATTGAATCACGAGATGTCACATTCCTGGAAAATAATTTTTCAAAAAGGAATGAAATAAAGGAAAATAAGCCTATTTATGAAATGTTGAATTCAGATGATCAAGTAATGTCACAGGACATGCTTGATAATTCAATTGATCAAGAAATAATTCTTGGTCCAAGTAGGAGTTGTAAATCCCAAAATTCTATTGAGGAATCTGAACTTCAATTACGTAAGAGTACTAGAAAAGGTGTGCCTAAACGATCTTATGAGATTGAGGATGATATCTTTCTGGTATCTCCCAGTGAATCGGATGAACCTAATTCTGTGACTAAGGCTTTATCAAGTCCTGAAAAAGATGAATGGATAAAAACAATGAAAGAAAAATTAGAGTCCATGAAAACCAATAAAGTCTGGGATCTAGTTGACCTTCCTTTTGGGCGTAAATCTATTGGGAACAAGTGGATTCTCAAAGTTAAACGCAAATCAGATGGGTCAATAGAAAGGCACAAATCACGATTGGTGGCAAAAGGTTTTACTCAAGAAGCTGGAATAGATTACGAGGAAATCTTTTCACCAGTTATGAAATTTACCTTAATTCGCTTGCTTTTGGATGTAGTTGCATGTTTAGATTTAGAATTACACCAAATCAACATAAAAATTATTTTTCTCAATGGAGAACTAAATGAGCAAAATCTACATGGAACAACCTATAGGTTTTGTTGTTAAAGGCCAAGAAAGAAAGGTTTGTAAATTAAACAGATCAATATATGGCCATAAGCAGTCTTCAAGGCAGTGGTACCAGAGATTCCATAAGGAAGTGATTTCATTTGATTTCACCATGGTCTATGAAAACCATTGCATCTATGTAAAAAAGTCCAATGAAATATTTGTGATTCTTTCGCTTTACGTGAATGATATTTTATTAGCTGGAAATAACTTGGAGTATGTAAAAACTGCTAAGTCATGTCTTTCAAAGTCATTTGACATGAAAGATATGGGTGAAGCAGACTATATATTTGGTGTTAAAATCCAAAGAGATCGTTTCAAGAAAATTTTGAGTCTATCTCAAGAAACATACATAATGAAAATTTTGAAACATTTTCGAATGAATAGTTGCAAATCCATGGATACTCCTATAGCAAGAGGTAAAACTTTAAGCCTTGATATGTGTTCAAAGACTGTAAAGAAAAAAAGACATGTCTCGAGTACCATATTCCAATGCAGTTGGGAGTTTGATGTACGCTATGATGTGTACTCGTCCAAACATTTGTTATGTCGTAGGTCTAGTTAGCAGGTATTAATCTAATCCTGGAAGAGATAATTGGAAAGTAGTAAAGAGAATTTTTTGATACTTGAAGGGAACTGAGGATTATTCACTATGCTATAGTGGATCCGATTTATTTATAAGAGGTTATACAAATGTTGATTGGGCTGGTGACCGGTATGATAGAAAATTAACTTTCGGTTATACCTTCTTGCTAAATGGTGGTGCAATTTTGTGGAAAAGTAAAAAACAAACTTGCACAACCCTGTCAACTATGGAATCAGAATTTGTGGCTTGTGCATCTGCAGTACAAAAAGTTGTTTGGTTGAAGAGATTCTTTAAGCATTTGAACATTGCAAAGAATTCAAAAGGTCCCATGATTTTATATTATGACAGTCAAGCGGCTATCGCATATACGAAAGATCCAAAATATCACAGCAAGACCAAGAACATTGATATTAAGTATAACTTTATAAGAGACATAGTACATTACAACATTTTAGTCCTACTGCCACTCTTGTAAAGTGTGGCCTAAAATAGAAGAAACTGTGGCCTTTGATCAAAGACTACACTTTGATAGCTGATCTCTTTACTAAGGCGATATCTCGAGACTTTTTTTAGAAACATGTTACGGCTCTAGGATTATGTAGGATATGATTATGTTTGTGTACTTTAGATGACTTGATTATAATTATTATCAATATAAGAATCTTGAATTTATGTTCAATCTCATATGCATGTGAAAATGTGTTGTATTAAAATAGTGTATCGAACAATCCGCGAGATTGTCTCTCTCACACGAGCAATTGCCTTTTTACGTCGAGGAACGTGAAGAGAAAAGTTTCACCATAAGATAATGACTTGTTTTGTAAAGCCAGATGTGAGTTTCTCTAAGAATATGAATTTGGGGATTATTAAAGAAAGAAACTCGGGTTAGATATTTAGAGGTATCTAGACCTATATCTGTATGATGTTGAATGGCTAAAAGAATAAGACACACGTATCAATATAAGGTGAGAACATCGTAGCACGTGTTTCATACCATGTATGCTTAGCGATCAATGGGTTAACGGAAGAATGATTCCTTGATTCTTCATTGTGTGAGACCCTGAAAAGTTACTTTAACTTTTCATTGAAATACCCTTAGACCTTTAACTATTTCTTGAAGTTTCAATCGGTGTTGCTACTTTAGCATGTTACTAATAGACATGAAAGATTCGGCAATGCGGTGCATGTCTAGGAAAGCAGTTAATTTGGAACAGATCGATTCGAGTTGAAAGGAAAAACGATTAAAATGAATATATTAACTTGTTTACACAAACCGGCTATTACACTAACCATATAAGAGTCAAGTGTAATTGTGTATATAAAGTTAATCATGAACTCAAGTTCACCTCTTAAAGAGGATGAGGGATCAGATGAGTAACTACTGAAGTAGCGAATAATGTCTGGGGTATTGTGAGTATTAAGATCCTCATATTAATAGAGAATTCTTTCCACATGTGATTGGATTCATATAAATAGCTTGTAAAACCTTATGGGTAAAGCTCGAGATGCTCACAGGTCGCACGAACTATTTACCGTATGAATAGATGACATTTTGATGTCATACTTCTTCGAGTTTTGTCCACCTTGTGCGAAGTGGGAGATGTTGAAATATGGGTCATGGGTCGCCCATGTGGACCGATCCGACCAAATTTTTTATTTATTTTTGAAATATCTGACAAAATAAGGGGGAAAGAAGAGATAAGTTTAAGTTTGAAACTTGGGGGGAACGGTTACTGTTCCACTTCCCCAATATATTACCACTTCTCTTCCTATGTAAAAGTCAGAAAAACAGTAACAAAAGGCAAAACGAAAAACAATAGCAAGGTAGTGAAACTTTAAGGCATTTAGTTTGTGATTCTAGAACTTTATTTCCAAGAGATTCAAAGTAGACGTGGGGCAGATCTTTTTGGTTGCAAAATCAAATTCCGCTGCAAATTTAAGGTACACACTGATTTATGTTTTTGCTCCAAATAAACTAACAATCCACTTACAAATAAACTAGATGTAGTTTAACATGTGGTAGTAGATTACTCACGACTTCAATAAGTTTATCAATTAAGTAAAAATAATTTATCATGGATATTTACACATAATTACATTGTTTAGTGCATCTATATAACTCAAAATCTAAATTGTTGTACAAGAAAATGAATATTTCATGTACTTAGTTTTGCCAGTGGCCTTAACCAAATAACCCCACATATCTGGTGTTTCATTAAAGTAATAAGCAGCCAAAGCAATCTCAATTTTTTTGTTTTCCTCCCAAGTTCAAGTTGAAATTGAGGCCATTTCTGCACAAAGGCGAGTCAATTCCTTATATTATCACTCAACTTAGCAAAATATTTCACTAAAGTCATTTATCTTTTTTTTATTTTAATAATATCATTCAAGTTTGTGCATTTTCCTTACAAACTAACAATTGTTAAAAGTGATTCAAAAAATGACCAAAATAGTCCATCAAATTTGAAATTTGAATTTAAATAGTCCTTATTTTTACATGAAATATTAATAGGTCTCCAATTATTTTTACTTTTGTACTTCTTAAATTAGTTTTTAATATATTTTATCAATAAGTGCATAATATAATTTAAAATGACACAAATCATAATATTAAAAATGAATGAAAAAGACAAAGAATGTTAAATTAAAGCTTAAAATATGTAGTTATATTTTAAATGAAATAAACAAGAAGTACATTTATTGTCCAAATTGGTAAATGTATTTAGTTTTTACAGCCAAGTTGACGAGGCGATATAATTTTCTCTGAAATAATATCACAAGATTGATAAAAATAATATTGAAACCTTAAAACATTTTTAAGTTACGAAATGGTTATATAAAATCATTTAAATTTATTTGATAGTGAATGATTGATGTTATTATCACGGTATCCGTTAATATGAATTATTTTTTAAAATAAAAATCATTTAAAATATTTATTTATGGTTCTTCTACTAGCTAGAGACCCTAATTTTTTTTTTTGATTTGCAGGAATTCATCGTCTTCTTTATGAATTATAATTTTTTTGACAATAATTTGGAGTAGAAGAAACTAACAACTAACTTGAACTATTTTATCAAAAATAAATATTAATCCTAAAATGAATAAATATAGACTATTATTTTATTATTGAACTCCTAAGTTTCCAAATAAATACAGTACATATAAGTTTATTTCTAACAATTTTAATTGCAATTTTTGGTGGACGTCGTTAGATTTAATATCGCAGTTAGAAGTTGAAAGAAGATTGTACTCATTAAGTTTTATAGTTGAAAGTTTATTGATATTTCGTATTGTTAACTAATAAGAATCATTTAAATTCAAAGTTCAAATTTAAGGGACTTTTTTGATCATTTTTTTCTCATCTTTTGAGTCACTTTTAGCAATTATTGATTTTTAAGAAAAATACATAAAGTTCGATGATATATTGAAAAAAAAAATGACTTTATTAGAATATTTTCCTAAATTAAGTGACAATATGTGTAATTTACTCCACACAGGCGAAGAAAGTAAAAAAGAGGAAAGAGTAGAAATAAATGATGTTTTGGTGTGAAAAAATTTAACGTGAATACTCTACATTTATAGCAATTAAGAGAAAAAAAGACAAAAATATATAACTGATTACAGCTAATTATCTTGCATTTTCTTAAAAGAAATATATGGTGAGTGCCGGGTTAAAAAATTTGAGTTTTATAAATCAAGATTAGTAGTGCACATCAGAAATTTATGTAAAATAAATATGCTAGCGAATATATCAAAATCTACTTTTAGTATAGCATCCATATCTATATGTATAATCTATAATTTATAATCTATAACATATAATATATTAACAATGTAAACACCTTTAGAAAAGTGATTTAAATTTTTTGTCTTCATTAAAGATTCTTTTTTAGACAAAACTGTCTTTTCACTATTTTCTTTAATTTATTATTTAAATACTTTTATTATATTAACTAGACTCCTAAAATATATGGAAGGAGAATCAATCAATATTTTTCTTTATACTAATCAATTAGAAAAATACTCCTAAAATAGGATAGAAAAATACTTCTAAAATAGGACTCTATTAAGAAAATACTTCTATAAATATTGAGATGCACGTTAAACTAGAAAAAAAATGATTTACTTATTGGGAAAATATGATTGATGCTCATCAAACTTGATTCGGTTGTATGTCTAGATTGGTGGATGCTTAATTTTCTAACCATCAACCTCTTCACTATTTTTGTCAACATAATAGAATTCAACGTGTGTGTGTGTGTATATATATATATATCTTCTTTGATTTCATTCAAGTCATTATTTAGTGTCAAAATTTTCGCTCAGGCAAGAATTGTTTTCATCAAAACTGAAGTTTTGTGATCACTATTGTATTATTTTACTGTAGTTTACAGGTCGTAGATGAATTACGTTGTATATTTAAGGTAGAAAAACTATATTTATGTACATATATTAATTTCGAACCACCTAAAATAAGGCTGTAGACACGTAATTTCGTCCCTTCCCGATATCGTTTTACCCAAAAAAAATTACCTTATCCTACCCATGTAATTACATCCCACAAAAATACAAAAAAATAACTCTCAACAAAATCCCTAACAAACTTTTAGTCTTTTTAACATCCTAACAACCTTTTCAATTAAAAGAAGACATATTACCCACCTCATAGCCCCTCATCCCTACCCACGTGTACCCACTTCCCCACCTACTCTCACAATTCCACTCACTATCGACATATACCATATATACACAACAAAATAGAGAAAAAGGGCTTCCATTTTTCCACTCCATAGAAGCACACACTCCTCCATTCTCATACTCACGACACACACCTCCACCACCATTTTTTATGGCCTGATTTTCACAACCATACTTACACCGCCTAACCACCACCAGCAATACATCAACAACATCAACTGCAAACTACCCCTAGAACTCTTCTACATACACCGGACATGTGAGATCAGAGAGAGACGGAGAAAGGCGATGGTGAGCTGAAACCGACCGAAGAGCGGAGAAAAATGAAGGGAGATCGAGAGAGAGTGAAGGGAGATCGAAAATTGAGGGAGATTGGAGAAAACAGAGAGGCGAGATAGAGATTGAGCGAAAATTTGATTGGCGCTGAATTTTCTGTCATTTTTTACTGTTGTCCGGTGAACTTTTTCGCCGGAACTGGTTTGTTTTAGTTCGTGTTCGATCGAACTAGTCTCCAAATTCCGAAAGAAAAAAAATCAGCAACCACTTCCTCGACGAATCGACCCGTTGGAATCGTGTCATACGAAATTTGGTTAGAGTTTGGATTTTATCGTGTTTTCTATTTCGGACTCTCCAGTTGCTCGTATTGATTTGGAAGTTGATGTTTGTTCGTCCCAATTGGGTTATTGTGAGTAGTTCGGGTTTTAAATTCTCAAATACCAAGTCTGGGATTCGTCGCGGTTGAGGTTATCCTATTCGGGGTTCCAAATCCGGGTTTTATTAAATATTACTATCAACGAAAGTTCGTCATCGAAAGGTCCAATTCTATCTCTTCTTCATCTTGTCATATATGTTTGATTGGGGTGAGATACGATTGAATATTGAGTGATATTGATTTGTTCTGCTCCATTGCGTTGAAGAAATGGTTGTGGATTGTTGAAATAGTGATTTTGGATTGTTGAAGTTTTTTGTGTTAAAAAGGGATTTGGGGGGTGAGAATTAAAATTGACAAAAAGGATAGATTCGGTTTAATTTTGATTTACTGTTGATGTTAAACGTGATAGTATCATGTTTAGGTCGAGTTGGGTAGGCAAATGCAAAGTCGGGTAGGCAAATTTTAGGAATGGTGTTTTGTTGAATGTCTGAATGTGCGTGTGAATGTTTCTTTCTGCTTTATCGCACAAGATTTGAAGATGTATTCATTCACCGGGGAATGCCCCGAGATTATTTTGTATTTATTCATCGGGGAATGCCCCGAATTATTTTGTACTTGGAGGATGTCCGTGATGAAGGCCCGAGGCATCGGGTAAAGCACGGGAGCGCAATTCAGGATTAGTGTAGGTTAGAATAGGATTTATTTTTCGCACTTTTTTTATATTTTAGACTGTATAATTGGACTGAACACTAAATTTTGGATTTGTTTTATTTCGTGTGTTTGATTGATTGTTTTATGTGTTTTTGTGTGGTTTATACATCTGCAATGTCAACTTAGCCGATATACTCCATCAAGCGACCGTGGTCGAACCACGGGATCGAGGGGTGCCTAACACCTTCCCCTCGTTCAACAGAATTCCTTAGCCAGAATCTCTGTTCGAAAACCAGTTTAAAGAGTCAAAACGTTTTTAAAAAGGATCTTTCAAAAGTGACTTGGCACACCGGATTATACCAAGTGGCGACTCTGAGTTTTGATTGTTAAAAGTCCTTTTCAAAATAAATTTTCATCTTTGTCACTTCAATAATAAAAACCCTTTCGAAACTTAAAATCCTTTTGGAGTTAAAAAAAAGGGGTGTGACAGCTCTGGCGACTCTGCTGGGATCGAACCCAGAATCTCTGATTTTATTTTTGGAGTCGTATCGGCTTTGTTTGGCATTATGGGTGTATAAAAATTATTTGTGATTATTGTTTGTGTTATTGTTATCATTGTTGTGCGTTCTCGTGCTCTTTGTGTACAGTATTTATCCTATATGTTACCGCTTTTATATCTGGCATCATGTGTCTACCCCCAGGCCTTCTTTCTGCAACAAGTACGTAGTACACGTGTTGTACACGACCTCTAGTTGAGTCACCCTTATGTTAGGGGGGAGCCGTCGGTGTTATGGAGTAGGTGGAAAGTAAAGAAGCCACTATCGACCATACGCTCCCCCGAACAGCCTTGTTAGTGAACCACAACGTAGGTCAGCCTTTAGGTCATGCTTATGTGCATCATACTGAGACCTAGCGGGACCCACATGGCCCTTTGTAGGAGACTCACCTCTAAAGCATCCCTACGTGCTAACTGTTGCATCTTTAAGGGTAACGTGGTCATTTGACGGACTGATTTGAAAAAAAAAATTATTAGGAGTAAGGTGCGTAGACAACCTATCGTGGGTTCAGGGATCTTATTTTAAAAATCCAAAAAGATTTTCTTCACTCTTTATTAGAGTAGGTTTTTCATATATTTGTTTAAAAGAAAACTGGAAAAAGATTTTTCTTTAATAGTTTCAATTTTCATTTTCATATGAAATTCGAAATTGAAAACCCAAAAAGATTTTCTTTGGTAGTCATAGGTTTTATTTTGTATAGGAATATGAAGAAAAAAATCCAAAAAGATTTTCTTCACTCTTCATTTAGAGTAGGTGTGTCATATACATCTTCGAAAAGAAAACCACAAAAAGATTTTCCTTTAATAGGTTCAAGTTTCATTTTCTTATGAAAAGCAAAATTGAAAACCCAAAAAGATTTTTCTTTGGTAATCATAGATTTCATTTTGTATAGGGGTGTTTAAACCTGAAAAATACCAAAAGATTTTCGACAAATTGTTATTTTCTTTTCTTCTTAAAGTTTCAAGAAAAGATAAGAAAAGAGTTTAATTTGGCCATTTTGGCAAGACTTCACGAACCACGCACACCTGATTCTCCTCTTTCGGGAGTGAGATACGTAGGCGCCCTTCTTGGGTTCGGTGATCTTTTTTTTAAAAAAAAAAAAAGAGGTTTTGAAAAATATTGAACTCTAACATATTTTTTGCCTCTTGTTCAGTTAGTTTAAGGTGGTTGGTTTGTGGTTTCCTGGCTGTTCCTCCATATCACACCAAATCCAAGGAAGGGTTAGTTGTGTCCAACAAGGATATAGAGAGTGGCATCATGGATGAAACAAAGAGTCAGGAAATTGAGAGTTTAAAGGAAGAGAATTTGAGACTGAGACAACAAATGATGAAAATGTACCGTGCTTGGGCCAGTGGGCTGCCTCCACCTTCGTTCCCCACTTTTGACCCTGGAAATACCTTGAGTTTTCCACCAAAATCGCAAAGTCAGTTTCCTACTGTTGTTGATGCATCACAGCATGCCTCAGAATCCATTCCACGTCAAATGCACCTCAACACTTCCACCACTCTTTCTTTATCTCCTCAATATAAGTCTACCACATTCATAGGACCACATACCGTCTGTGTTTTTGTTGCTCAACTTTCTACTAAGGCTTCCACTTTGTCTATCAATCCAACGATTGTGCTTCCCCAATCCACTAGTGACTCCATGTTCAATACTGTTGATGATATTGGTATACTCTTGAGCCTACAGTTAAGTTAAGTGGACCGCCAAAATTTCTTACTAAGAAGCCTAGCATGACAAAAGAGCCAGAGAAAATGGTTGGGAAAGTGAAGAGTGTAGAAAATGATATGAAAAATTCCCCTGGACTTATGGGCTATGAATATGTTTCATATAAAAACTGGGGCATGTCTTCAAATGTTAACCTTCCTCCCAGCTTTGAGACATCAAAATTTGAGGAGCCTGATGGACAGAAGGATTCTGTGAAACATTCGGGACGACATTGCAATCAACCAAGGGAAACCGAAAGAAAAAAGAAGGAAAACACACCTATTGTCATGACAGGGCCAAAGTAGAGTTTGAGAGGTCCAACCCACCAATACTGTCAGCCTCAATCCCGATCTTACATATCAGATCCACATAACCACTTGCAGCAAGGTTTCTTTCTCCAAAATCCAAGAAATCCCATTCCACTTCCTCGATATCCTGTGAACAATGCACAATTATATGCTCATCCATCTTCTTATCCACAATGGCATGCACCTGTCCCTCAACATCGTCCTAGACCCCCACAAATTTACCAACAAACCTCAAAATCCAAGTTTAATCTGAGGCCAGAGTTCGCAAAGAGGAGGAAGGAAAAAGATAATTTCACTCCTATTGGGGAATCCTATGCCAGTTTATTCCAGAGATTGGTACAGCAGGGCATGATCACTCCTCTCCTTGGGTATACTCCTGACCCACATTCAAGAAGTTTTGATCCTAATGTACGATGTGCATATCATTCTGATGTTCAGGATCACAGTATTGAAGACTGTTGTGCTTTGAAAAAAGAAATTGAAAAGATGATTCAAGATGGATCAATTATGGTGCAGAAAATTGACAGTGAGGAAAGCTCTAGTCATGCTGATATGCAAACCAGTGGCTAAGTTGTCAGGCTAAGCAATTGAGAAGTCACCCTTCTTCCTACTAGGAAGAGGTCTGGTAGTTTGTTTTCTTTTCTTTTCTGTTTTTCGAATTATTTCAGGGTTGTAGTTCGGGATCTATCTTGTTTTGTCCTTTTGTTGTTTATGTTCAAACCCTTCTATCTTTTATTTCAACTAAATGAATTGTCCCTTTTCCTTTGTGTTTTAAATATGTGTTATTTGTTTGTTTTCTTTATACAGTACATTTTATGTTGACTCTAGTGATATGACATGCTTGCAGAATTTTCAGCCAGATCTTAAAGTCCAATTTAACCATGAAACATAGAATCAGAGGGCTAAGGTTAGAAAAAGAAAACATCCAAGAAAATAGGTAGAGTGTTGAGACATTTGGTGACCAAGTTGAAGTCTTCTTTGAAAATTAATGCAATTATTTTGAGATTACAAGAATAACTTGGTCATCAATTGAAATACGTGTCTCGATTAGGCCAAACAGTGGCTGCATGATCCTATATCAAGAGGAACAAAAAGAAAATCAGCTCCACGAAGTCATGAGTCCTTCAGCATGAGGAATGTACAACGAAAATGGATTTGTATGTTTGACAAGTGTAGAAAAAAAGTGACATACATGCTCAGTTGAAGTTAGTGTTGTTAAAGTGCCACAAATGATCTTCATCTTTCATTTTCATATTGCATGATGTGTACTTGCATTTGTAAGGATTGATATGACGAAGGCCTTTCATTCTACTATCCAAACATCATGTCATCCTTTGTTTACCCATTTGAGCTTTAGTCATATTTTCTTTCATACCCCTCTTTTGGAATCATATAGAGTCAACAAAGCTCAAAAGAAAAGGTGTCGAGCAAAACAGTAGAGTCAGAAAAGTTTTTTTTTTTTAAAAGAGAGAAAAATGTGTACAAAAGGAGAAAAAGAAGAGCGTCGAGAAAAATAAAGTTAGAAAAGTCCCAAAGAGAAAAAGAGTCAACAAAAAAAAGACATAGAATCAAGTGAAAAAAACAAGCTGCCAGAACTACGCATGACCTGATTCTCCTCTCTCGAGGGTGAGATACGTAGGCTGCCCTACTCAGGGCTCGGTCCAACCAAATAAACAATTTAGAGTCACCCAGTCAAAAGAAACTGGGGCATAAGTTAATCCTCATTGTTTGAGTCGATTCCAAAAGTTGTAAGTCCTACCCCATTTCAAGTGTCGTTTGGGCCCCATACCATCCTTTCTTTCTAACCTTATCCAAAAGCCAAGTTACAACCAAAGAAAGACCTTCAGATCAATCTTTGAGGATGTTAAGGCTAAGCATGCAAGGGATATGATGATGCATTTGGGAACTATTTGTCTTCCTCAACATAGGGAATCAAGAGAGAAATAAAAATGAGAGTCTTATTGGCAAAAACCCTTACGGGCACCATAAGGCGATGGTAAGTTGAGAGAAATAAAAATGAGAGTCTTATTGGCGAAAACCCTTACGGGCACCATAAGGCGATGGTAAGTTGAGAGAAATAAAAATGAGAGAGTCTTATAGGTGAAAACCCTCACGGGCACCATAAGGCGATAGTGAGCTGAGAGAAAATGAAAGAAGCTTGTTGGCGAAAACCCTTCAAGGCGCCACTAGCCGAATGGGGTATTAAATGCATTGGCCTAAGAAAGCAACTCATTTTCAAGGCCATTAACTTAACAACAATGGGTACAAAGTTTGGATGAAAAGATCAAGCTGCTTAATCCAAAATGCATGGCATAATCATTAGTGTTGACTGTCATTTTTAGATGAATTTTTTGTTTCTTTATTTTAAAAAGGGATATTCATTGTCTTTTCTTTCTTCTCTTTATTTTAATTTTATCTTTCTTGAGTCAGTTATCAAAACAAAAATTGCCATTCTTTTTTTTCGTTTCTTATCTTTGAGTCAAGTCCGTGTCAAAACAAGTGAGAAAAGATTTCAAAACTGGCTACCAGCTTCTTTAATTGCACAAAGCAAGACAAAAGCTAGCACATAAAAGATACATGATTGTGAGCCAAAAGAAGGCATGCAAAAATTGTGCCAACGGACAAGTTTGGGAACTCATGGAAATACCAAGGTTCAAAGGGTTTATCTGATGAGCATGACAAAGCAGAGATACCGTGTTTGTTTCAGAAAAACTCTTAATAATCGGAGTTTGGGTCAATGATGCAGCAAGTCAATGACATATGCTAATGGTTGAAAGCAAGGTTAAATGTGACAGGGGCAGGAGCAATTGCCTCAAAAGCCAAAGCCACAAACTAGCCACCATGTTTTTAAACTCACAAGTTTTCTTTGTATGTAATCAAGGATTTCAGAGCCTAAACATCAAAGGTCGTAATTCCTCACCTCAACAAATGCAAGAGGCAAGGTTGTTGCATAGGTTTGGTAACCAAAACCATGGTAAAACTCATAATTCAAGATCTCTAGGAGATACACTTCATTGTCTTGATAATTCAAACAACATTGGTAAGGAAACACACTTCCTTGATTGGGTAATTCGAATTTTGCTTCTTAGGTAATGCACTTCCTAACTTAAGTCTTGATTCCTAGAAGACGTACCTTTTTAGTCGAGTCATTCCTATTGATTCCTAGAAGACGTACCTTTTTAGTCGAGTCATTCCTATTGATTCCTATAAGACATACCTTTTAGTCGAGTCATTCCTATTGATTCCTGAAAAATGGGATTTTACTTTATGTTCAGGACCCTCCTGAAAAATGGGACTTTACCTTCTGTTCAGGACCCTCCTGAAAAATGGGATTTTACTTTCTGTTCAGGACCCTCCTGAAAAATGGGACTTTACTTTTGTTCAGGACCCTCCTGAAAAAATGGGATTTTACTTTCTGTTCAGGACCCTCCTGAAAAATGGGACTTCACTTTCTGTTCAGGAACCTCCTGAAAAATGGGACTTTACTTTTGTTCAGGACCCTCCTGAAAAATGAGATTTTACTTTCTGTTTAGGACCCTCCTGAAAAATGGGACTTTACTTTCTGTTCAGGACCCTCCTGAAAAATGGGACTTTACTTTTGTTCAGGACCCTCCTGAAAAATGGGATTTTACTTTCTGTTCAGGACCCTTCTGAAAAATGGGACTTTACTTTCTGTTCAGGACCCTCCTGAAAAATGGGATTTTACCTTCTGTTCAGGAACCTCCTGAAAAATGGGACTTTACTTTCTGTTCAGGACCCTCCTGAAAAATGGGATTTTACTTTATGTTCAGGACCCTCCTGGAAAATGGGACTTTACCTTTTGTTCAGGACCCTCCTGAAAAATGGGATTTTACTTTATGTTCAGGACCCTCCTGAAAAATGGGATTCTACTTTATGCTCAGAACCCTCCTGAAAAATGGGATTTTACTTTTTGTTCAGGACCCTCCTGAAAAAATGGGACTTTACTTCTGTTCAGGACCCTCCTGAAAAATGGGATTTTACCTTCTGTTCAGGACCCTCCTGAAAAATGAGATTTTACCTTATATTCAGGACCCTCCTGAAAAATGGGATTTTACTTTATGCTCAGGACCCTCCTTAAAAATGGGATTTTACTTTCTGTTCAGGACCCTCCTAAAAAAATAGGACTTTACTTCTATTCAGGACCCTCCTGAAAAATGAGATTTTACCTTCTGTTCAGGACCCTCCTGAAAAATGGGATTTTAACTTCTGTTCAGGACCCTCCTGAAAAATGAAATTTTACTTTCTGTTCAGGACCCTCCTAAAAAATGGGACTTTACCTTCTGTTCAGGACCCTCCTGAAAAATGGGAGTTTACTTTATGTTCAGGACCCTCCTGAAAAATGAGATTTTACTTTATGCTCAGGACCCTTCTGAAAAATGGGACTTTACCTTCTGTTCAGGACCCTCCTGAAAAAATGGAATTTTACTTTCTGTTCAGGACCCTCCTGAAAAATGGGATTTTACTTTCAGTTCAGGACCCTTCTGAAAAATGGGAATTTACTTTATGTTCAGGACCCTCCTGAAAAATGAGAATTTACTTTATGTTCAGAAAATATGGAATCTTTCTTTATCATAATATTTGTTTAGAATAATTTTGTTCTAGTTTGGATTTTGATATCAGGAGCCCGCCTGAAGAACAGGGTGATGAAATCGCAAGTCAGGAACTCGCCTGAAGAACAGGGTGATGAAATGGCAAATCAGGAGCCCGCCTGAAGAACAGGGTGATGAAATTGAAAGTCAAGCAACAAAGTGAAGAAATTGAAAGCCGAAGCACAGGGCGAATAAATGGAAAACCAACCAACAAGGTAAAGAAGTTAAAAGTCAAGCAACAAGGTGAATAAATTGAAAGTCAACAAATTGAAAAATAGCAAGTCAGGAGCCCGTCTGAAGAATAGGGTGATGAAACTCAAGCCAAGAGTCCCAAAAGAAGCTGCATAGATAGGATTTTGTAATTTCATTTATGTTTTAACTTGTAATTTTCATTTTTGATGTAATGACAGAGCCGCGGACCGGAACCTCGATGGAACCTCACACGACTCTCTAACTCGGTATAGTCCACTTCTCTTCCAATCCTTTGAGATACTTGTGACTTTCTCATGACTTGGGTAGATAGGGTGTCCGACAGGATTCGATTGTCCTTCTTTCTTTTACTCCTCTCTTTGAATAATGATCGGGATAAAATTTGGTCTCGTTGTTTACTTCTTTGTCTGAAAACACTGCGTGTTTACATTCAAAGGGGGCATGATTTAGACACGTAATTTCGTCCCTCCCCGATATCGTTTTACCCAAAAAAATTACCTTATCCTACCCATGTAATTACATCCCACAAAAATACAAAAAAATAACTCTCAACAAAATCCCTAACAAACTTTTATTCTTTTTAACATCCTAACAACCCTTTCAATTAAAAGAAGACACATTACCCACCTCATAGCCCTTCACCCCTACCCACATGTACCCACTTCCCCACCCACTCTCATAATTCCACTCACTATCTGCATATACCATATATACACAACAAAACAGAGAAAAATGGCTTCTATTTTTCCACTCCATAGAAGCACACACTCATCTATTCTCATACTCACGACATACATACCTCCACCACCATTTTTTATGGCCTGATTTGCACAATCATACTTACACCACCTAACCACCACCAGCAATACATCAACAACATCAACTGCAAACCACCCCTAGAACTCTTCTACATACACCGGACATGTGAGATCGAAGAGAGACGGAGAAAGGCGATGGTGAGCTGAAACCGATCGAAGAGCGGAGGAAAATGAAGGAAGATCGAGAGAGAGTGAAGGGAGATCGAAAATTGAGGGAGATTGGAGAAAACAGATAGGCGAGATAGAAATTGAGCGAAAATCTGATTGGCACTGAATTTTCTGTCATTTTTTACTGTTATCCGGTGAACTTTTTCGCCTGAACTGGTTTGTTTTAGTTCGTGTTCGATCGAACTAGTCTCCAAATTCCAAAAGAAAAAGAATCAGCAACCACTTCCTCGTCGAATCGACCCGTTGGAATCGTGTCTTACGAAATTTGGTTAGAGTTTGGATTTTATCGCATTTTCTGTTTTGGACTCTCCAGTTGCTCGTATTGATTTGGAAGTTGATGTTTGTTCGTCCCAATTGGGTTATTGTGAGTAGTTCGGGTTTCAAATTCTCAAATACCAAGACTGGGATTCGTCGCGGTTGAGGTTATCCTATTCGGGGTTCCAAATCTGGGTTTTCTTAAATATTACTATCAATGAAAGTTCGTCATCGAAAGGTCCAATTCTATCTCTTCTTCATTTTGTCATATATGTTTGATTGGGGTAAGATACGATTGAATATTGAGTGATATTGATTTGTTTTGCTTCATTGCGTTGAAGAAATGGTTGTGGATTGTTGAAATAATGATTTTGGATTGTTGAAATTTTGTGTTAAAAAGGGATTTGGGGGGTGAGAATTAAAAATTGATAAAAAGGATAGATTCGGTTTAATTTTGATTTATTGTTGATGTTAAACGTGATAGTATCATGTTTTAGGTCGAGTTGGGTAGGCAAATGCTAAGTCGGGTAGGCAAATTTTAGGAATGGTGTTTTGTTGAATGTCTGAATGTGTGTGTGAATGTTTCTTTCTGCTTTATCGCACAAGATTTGAAGATGTATTCATTCGCCGGGGATGCCCCGAGATTATTTGGTATTTATTCATCGGGGAATGCCCCGAATTATTTTGTACTTGGAGGATGTCCGTGATGAAGGCCCGAGGCATCGGGTAAAGCATGGGAGCGCAATTCAGGATTAGTGTAGGTTAGAATAGGATTTATTTTTTGCACTTTTTTTATATTTTAGACTGTATAATTGGACTGAACACTAAATTTTGGATTTGTTTTGTTTCGTGTGTTTGATGGATTGATTTATGTGTTTTTGTGTGGTTTATACATCTGCAATGTCAACTTAGCCGATATACTCCATCAAGAGACCGTGGTCGAACCACGGGATCGAGGGGTGCCTAACACCTTCCCCTCAGTCAACAGAATTCCTTAGCCAGAATCTCTGTTCGAAAACCAGTTTAAAGAGTCAAAACGTTTTTGAAAAGGATCTTTCAAAGGTGACTTGGCACACCGGATTATGTCAAATGGCGACTCTGAGTTTTGATTGTTAAAAGTCCTTTTCGAAATAAATTTTCATCTTTGTCACTTTAATAATAAAAACCCTTTCGAAACTTAAAATCCTTTTGGAGTTAAAAAAGGGGTGTGACAAGGCAGTAAGATAGCTCAGTGGTATTATGTCCATTCTTGGGGTGCTAACTTCAGCTCGCTGCGCGAGTTCAATCCCCGTCAGGTATGTGTCTTTTTTTTTTTGGGGAAAAATCTGCTACTTATTAAATGTATGTACAACTCTTATTATTATAAAAAAAAAAAAAAAAAAAAAAAAAGACACTAGGTTTCATAATTACATAATATAACAAGTTGTATTTTGTATTTTTGCAAACTGTTGCTATATAAAAAAAAACGAAAACCTTTAAAATAAGTTAAAACAAAAAAATTGTATTTTATTGATTTTTTCACACATTTATATTTTTATTTTTCGAATCCCCTGAAGAAAATTTTTTAATCCGTTATTTGGTAGATGAATGTCGATCGGCTTTGATAAATTTTTTTAGGTAAAGGTTATGTTTAATTGTATTGTTTTTATATCTCTATTTTGAGAAGTTTTTTGTGTAAAGGTAAAATTTAGTTGTATTATTTTATATCTCCATTGTCGTATTATTTTGTTATAGTTTACAGGTGGTAGATGAGTGTCAGATGGCATTGAGAAAAATTTTGTGTTAAGATTAGATTTAATTATATTGTTTTAATGTCTCTATCATTGTATTATTTTGTTGCAATTTACCGGTGGTAGTTGAATGTCGATTGGCTTTGAGAGATTTTTTCGGTAAAAGTTTAGTTTAATTAAATAAATTCTCCAAAAGATGTTGAATTTAATTATGGTGTTCATCTTTATATATCCTATTTAATGTAACATATGAAGTCAATAAAGTGAGGTATATGCACGAATCGCGTACACCTAAACTAATATATATAAACATATAAAGACTTAACAAGTCCCCACAACCTCAATATCTCATGTACAATAGTAATTCTTATTGTAGTACATCAATGTATAAAAACACAGACAAAAGATTTTAAAAATAAAAAATAGGTCAAGCTTCCTAATGATAAGATAAGAGCTCACCACGTGTTAAAATAAGCTAGAATTCAAACGAATTCAAATCTTCATGCAACACCCCCCACCCCCACCCCCACCCCCCTCTCATGTTTCAAGTCATTTAACATCGTCCCATGAGTCCATTAAAGCTTATAAATCAAGTTATTTGAATCAAGAACCACTTAGAAATCAAGTGAGGTGAGTTTTCGAAGTTAAGACAAGTTTTCGAGCAAATCGTCGAATTGGTGGTTTGAGTGGCGTGACACACCATAGCTAAAACTTCAGCCAACCATGTTTGGCATATTGGGAGGCGTGACACACCAACATGCAACCCGAACCAAAAGCTCAATTTTTTCTTTTCTTTTAATGTTTCAAGAGGGGTGTTTTCATCCTTTACCCTCATTTTGTTGTTTCACGACCTACAACCTCTCCAAACTCATTTTATATCCTAGAAATGTTCCAAAATCTCTTCATTCCATGATTCGATGAAATATCTTGAATTTTATGTTGAATTGTTAGGTGTATGTACATGTATCAATCAAGTGAATTTTGTTCTGATGGGATCAATTCAATAAAAGAAAAAAAGCAATTCGAGTCAGTCTTGAAACACTTCATTACATTTTTTCCTAGACTTCCTAGGTAAATCCATGAGCCACTAGACACTATGTATCTACTGCACGTATTTAATGCATATATACTTATGTTTACTAGTTTAGGTGTACGCGCCTCACGCGTGTACTTCACTTTATTGAGTTCAAATGTTATACAAAATAGGATATTTGTTTAAATAATAAAGATGAATACAATAATTAAATTCAACATCTTTTGGAGAATTTGTTTAATTAAACCTAACCTTTACCAAAAAAATTTGGCAAAGCTGATCGACATTCATCTACCACTTGTAACTGCAATAAAATAATACGATGATAAAGACATCAAAATAATATAATTAAATCTAACCTTTACACAAAAAAAATCTCAAAGTCGTCTGACACTCATCTATCATCTGTAAACTATAACAAAATAATACGATAATAGAGTTATCAAAATAATACAACTAAACTTAACCTTTACACAAAAAGAATTATCAAAACAGAGATATAAAAACGAAACAATTAAACCTAACTTTTACCTAAAAAAAATTCTCAAAGTCGATCGACATTCATCTACGTCCAGTAAATTCATCTACGACCTGTAAACTACAATAAAATAATACGATAATAGAGTTATCAAAATAATACAACTAATCTTAACCTTTACACAAAAAGAATTATCAAAACAGAGATATAAAAATAATACAATTAAACCTAATTTTTATATAAAAAAAAATTCCAAAGTCGACCGACATTCATTTACCACCAGTAGATTCATCTACGACCTGTAAATTACAATAAAATAATACAACAGTGATTACAAAGCTTCAGTTTTGATGAAAATAATTCTTGGTTGAGCGAAAATTTTGACCCTAAAGAATGACTTAAATAAAAACAAAGAAGATATATATATATACACACGGTGAATTCTATTATATTGACAAAAACAGTGAAGAAGTTGAAGGTTAGAAGATTAAGCATCGACCAATCTAGACATGCAACTGAATCAAGTTAGATGAACATCAATCAAATTTTTCCAATTAGTAAATCGATTTCTTGATTGTTTAACGTGCATCTCAATATTTATAGAAGTATTTTCTTAATAAACTTCTATTTTAGGAGTATTTTTCTATCCTATTTTAGGAGTATTTTTCTAACTTATCAGTATAAAGAAAAATATTAATTGATTCTCCTTTCATATATTATAAAGTGCACGTGTGTTTAATGTTAACTAAAATTAACATGAAAATAATTTATATTATGGATATTAATTAGATGATCCACAAAAATTTCTAAGATTAACATGAAAATATGGGGTTTACTTTTCGAGGGGACGTGATAATTTTGTCAAGAAAACAAGACAAGAGTCCAATCACCTCCATTTTAACCCCTTGCTTAATTACGTAATTACATTAACGTGAAAATATGGGCTTACTTTTCAAGTATCATGTTATAAGTTGTTTTATTGAGGTGAGAGTCCTCGAAAATATTTTTTATAAGATAAATATAAAATTTTCGTGCATTATTATTGTGTATTTTTATTTGTTATTTCCTTAATAGAGTTCTATTTTAGGAGTATTTTTCTATCCTATTTTAGGAGTATTTTTTTTAATTGGTCAGTATTCTCCATTCTCCTTCCATATATTTTAGGAGTCCCACGTATTTTAGGAGTCTAGTCAATATAATAAAACTAATTAAATAATGAATTAAAGAAAATAGTTAAATTGAAAAAAATAGTGAAAAGACAGTTTTGTCTAAAGAGGGGTCTTTTAATGAAGGGTAAAAAGTTCAAATCACTTTTCTAAGGGTCTTCACACTTTTAATATATTATAAATAATATATATACATATAGATATTTTATCCACATAAAATTAGAATCATTCTCTTCTCTCCCAAACTCAAGAACAAAAGAAGAGCTCTCAAATTCCAAAGCTCTAAAGGCTCCAAGAATCAAGATCTTCAACAAAACTTTTCGAATTCTGGTACATAAGATTTTAATGAGGATTTCTTTTCATCCTCATGTCCAAAACTTCTTAAGTTTTTAAAAATTCAACTTTATGGTTAGGGTTTAGAAACTTACTTCAAATTCATCTTGTTATGAAGTGAATTTTATAATTTCTTGAAACTTATATTTCAAAGCATGATTTTAAAGTCTTTATAATATTATAACTTACAAAACTCGATTCTAGAATCTATAGAGCTATGCATGTTAAGTAAATTTTCATGATTTAAGAACGCATATACATGGTTTTTTATCATATGATTATGACTTATGAAGCCTAGTCTCACAAACGTAAGATTTATGAAGTAGTATGACATCCAAATATATCCATTTTGATTTATAAATCATTTTTTGCATCCAGATATATCACCTGATATATTATGAGCATATAATTATATGAACTATTTTGGGAGTGGTATTTAACATCTGACGAATACGGTTCTAGATAATTCAAGTTTCAGAACTATGTTGTCATTATAGAATTATGATTTCATTGAAATGTCGGTTGATCTGTAGCTTTGAAAGGCTCACTTAATGGATCCACAAATGATACGAGCATGGTTAGTTTAATTCATGCTAATGCATATCTAGATACATGTTTTTTCATCATATGATTATGATTTATGAAGCTTAGTCTCACAAATATAAGATTTATGAAAAAGTATGACATCCAGATATGTCCATTTTGATTTATGAACAATTTTTGCATCCAGATATGTCACCTGATATATTATGATCATATAATTATATGAACTATTTTGGGAGTAGTATTTAGCATCTAACGGATGCGGTTCTAGATAATTCAAGTTCCAGAACTATGTTGCCATTATAGGATTATGATTTCACTAAAATGTCGATTGATTTGTAGTTTTGAGAGGCTCACTTAGTGGATCCACAGATGATACGAGCATGGCTAGTTTAATTCGTGCTAGATCCAAACCCCGAGCTACACAAACCATGTTGATAGCTTGGATGAATCTTATGGAGCACATTAGGAGGGGCTTCCACATATGGATGATAGCTTGGAGTCCGAAGGAAGCCATGGAGCAACAAATACATAAGGTCATAGGCAATCATGATGTCATTTGGGCAATCAAGAAGTGGCCTTGAGGGTTATTTTCTAAATAGTCACTTTTGTGCTATTTTTGTAATAGTCTAATTGTGTAAAGATACATAATAACTGTCAGAAAAAATTACAGAAACTAGCATCCTTAAGACTATAATTATAATAATTAGCAACACTTTTCCAAAATTACAACTTATAGCAAAAGTAGCAATATTTTATCTACTATTTAGAGGGGGGCGTGTGTTTCTCCCATCAGTTTACCTTTTTTCTTTTTTCATGCAATATTCACTTCTCTTCAATTAATCGTATCTTCTATTTTTTTTTCAATTTTTGCTTTTATCTCTCAATCTGTTGATCAGCATTGTACTCTATCAAATAAAGTAAGTTGATATTTACAGTATTTGCATGTAATCTTTTCATTTAATTTATATTTTTTTCATATTTTTTTTTGTTTTTGGGGGTTTTGTGATTTGTTGTTTGTTGAAAGATTATTTTTTCGTATTTTTTCTTCAGCCTTCGTCGTTTTTTTTTATTTTTGGGGTTTTTGTGATTTTTTTTGTTGAAAGATTGTGGAGGTCAGCTAGAATGACAGAACACACATATCATAGAAGTTCAATTTGAGGCATACCACCAGTAAATTTCATTTCTGATGAACTAACATCTTTTAGTCTTGGTTTAACACAAGATGAAGCTATTAAGTTGATTTCTACTCCTATTCAATTGAACAGAGA
The DNA here is from genome assembly GCA_030864215.1 of Capsicum pubescens. Lineage (NCBI taxonomy): Eukaryota > Viridiplantae > Streptophyta > Magnoliopsida > Solanales > Solanaceae > Capsicum > Capsicum pubescens. The sequence continues at coordinate 40,026,943 of CM061549.1, forward strand.
AGTTGACATAGAAAAGGTGAGATCGAAGCATTGTGACGAGCCAAAAAATATTAAAAAAATCATGAAACGAAAAACATTAAGAAAACCTTCATCTCCAAAACCTCAAAAAGTGCAAAAATGTGTGAAAAAGAGAAAGTCAAACGAAAAGGAAGAATATTTATTTTTCCAACTGTGCATATGTATTTATGAGTAATGCATATGTATTTTTTCAGTTATGCATGTCTATATTTATGAATAATACATATGTATTTTACCAGATTGCATATGTATTTATAACTAATGCATATGTATTTTTTCAGATATGTATTTTTGAATAATACATATGTATTTTCGAATAATACATATGTATTTTCTAGTTATTCATACGTTTTTATGGGGTTGCATGCTATATTTATTGATTTGAAAATATATTTTTAGTTTTGCTTAGGTTTTTATAGATGCATATGCATTTATGAATAATACATATGTACTTTTTCAATGTGCATGTGTATTTATGACTAATGCATATGTATTTTTTCAAAAAATGCATATGTATTTTTTAAGTTATGTATTTATGAATAATGATATGTATTTATGATTAATGCATATGTATTTATGGATAATGCATATTTTTTGTCATGATAATATTATGTCTACATCATGAAGAAGAAATGTGTAATTCAGACGCAATTAGGCAAATGTATTATGTCACTTTTTGTTATAGAGATTTTGTGTCCTATATGTTTATATATACATATGAGTCAGTTATGTATTTCTGTAAATACATATGCAGATATATATGTATGTTTTGTACTGTAAATACTTACGTAGATCTGTACGTCTATGTATTTTATATATTTTTTAAATATGTATATGTGATATAGATATGTGTCTTATAAAAATAAAAGCAAGAGATAGAAGAGTAGAAAAACGAAAAAAAAAATAGAAAAAGAAAAAGAAGTGAAAAAAAAAAAGAGAAATAAAAGCTAGAAATATAAGTATAAAAATAAAAGCAAAAAGAAAATAAAAATAGAAAAAAAAAAGACGAAAATAGAAAAAAAAAAGATGAGAAAGGAAAAAAAAAGAAAATGAAAAAGAAAAAAAAAACAGAAAAGGATAAAAAAGAAGAGAAATAGAAGAGTCAAAATAAAGTAAAAAGAATAAAAAAAAACAAAAGAAATAGAAATCAAAATAAAAAAAATAAAACTATAAAAAAGAAACGAAAATAAGAAAAGAAAAAGGAAAATATGAGAAAGAAAAAAAATAAGAAAACAAAAAATTAGAAAAAAAAAAACGAAAAAGGATAAAAAAAAAAAAGAGAAACAGAAGAGTCATATTAGGAAAAGAAATCTTTATAATTAAATGTAGCATGAATTAAGGGACGGTTACTTTCCTTATTTAACTATAACTGATGGTGGTTACAATAAGAATTACAATTCAATTTGTATATGTATTTATATAGCAACATTTTACTTAAATACAAAATACAACTTGTTATTTTTCGTAATTATGAAACAGTTGTTATAAAAGTTATAATTATAGTTGTTTCCCTAATTGTAAATAGTTGCCTAAGTCTTTTTTTTTTCTTCTTAGACTTGGTTGAATATTGCTCTTAAATAGTGTAGGATGAAATCTCTTTAGGAGTTGTTATAGTGTTAGTGAGATTAGTTGATGGGTAAATTCCCATTGATTGATCGAAAACTCCTTTACCTTGATTTTCATAATTGAGTTACTCATTCGTAAATTCATTTGTGTTTGTCTATCTCTTCTATTTTTGGGCCTCATGGCTAGTTTAGTACTATAAGAAACTTTAATTATAACTAAGCCTTACTAGACAACTAGGGAAGAGACTAACGGGCATGTAAGATGTGTGAGATAGTAAATATAATTGATGTATCGTCAAATATTTAATATAATTTTAGAAGATTAACTTCATCCAAGTAACGAATACTAATCAACGGAAAGAAACTTTTAAGTTTCATCGTCCAATTAAAATTTATTGGGAAACCTGATTAATTCATCTATATATGTGAAACCTGATCTTTCTCGATATATTCCAACCTATTTTTCTCGTGGATAAAATGATTGCGCTCAAATTCACTCAATAATTGGACGTACACCACTTTTACATATGCAGACAATTTAGATTGACAAATATAATAGGAAACCACTTAATATGTACTCCCTTCGTTTCATAATAAATGAATTATTGAATTTTGGCACACATATTAAGAAAAAAACATTAAAGACAAAAATTTAACACAACTTTCCATTTTTGCCCCAAAAAAAAAAAAAAAAAGATGTTCTTGTAAGACCTTTTCAAAAGTTAATTGATTGTCAAATCATAAGGGCAAATTTGAAAAAAAATTCAATGATTCACTTATTTTGAAACACCAATAAATATCCCAACAATTCACTTATTTCGAAACGGAGGGAGTAATATTTAGTGAAAGGAATTTGGAACGACAGTTGGTCGATGATTATATTAATTCGAAAATTTATTTTTAGAAGGGGTTTGACATATATTTATAGGGAAAAGGCATCGTTTCCACCTCAAACTATACCCGAAAAGTCGAAGTCACACCTAAATTATACTAGTGACCCATTACACACCTAAACTATAAGAAAGTGAAACTATTTACACCCTGTCAGGCTACCACCACTTGCATGTGGTGTGGTGTTTTACACGCGCTGCCACGTCAGCACCACGTCGGTAAAAAGTATCATTTTTTTATAGTTAAGGTGTGTAATAGGTCACTTAGGTGTGGATTCGACTTTTCGACTATAGTTTGGGGTGGAAACGATGACTTTTCCCTTAATATTTTTAGCCGTTTACTTTTGTTATTTAATAGACTGGACGTGCCTAAAATAAGTGTAACACACGCGCCTTAGAATGGGGGTCGCGGGGAGGTAATAATATCACTTTTTTATAATTAAGATGTGTAATAGGTCACTAGTATAATTTAGGTGTGACTTAGACTTTTCGAATATAATTTAGGGTGAAAACGATGTTTTTTTCCGTATTTATATATCAGACGTGACATGACATAAATGAAAGAAAGTAAATGTGAATAGAATTAAAAGGACTGTGAGGTGATGGACCTGGACCTCACACTTCTTGTTGTACCCATTGAAATATCTGTGAATACAGTGGAGCGGTAAGTATTTTTACATATTTTTAATCAAAGATCTTAAGTTCGAGTCTCGCATGATATAAAGTTATTTTTTATAGAAAACGTTTTACTTCCTCAAAGCTAGACTTCCCAGCGTGAATTCAGATTAGTTAGCCCAAAACTAGACATCGAGTAAAAAAATGAAACGTATGTAAAGATAATTATTTTCAGATATAAAAATATATTATTTTTTAAAATGAATTAATAAAACAATAATGTCACATAAGTTATATGATAATTAACATTCATTTCCCCTTGGGCTTTAGTGTCCCTTCACTAGTCTTTCAAATCTTTGATGAAATTTTTATCTTCATGGTTTTTAACGTTTTCTTTTCGACCAAGCCCCCTTGGGCTCTAGTATCCAAATATATTACTACTATATCTACAGAAGATTAGATCATTATCGATCAATAATAATATATTTAGTATGATTTCATAAGTAAAGTACTTCTATCTCATAGTTTCGTAAGTGAAGTACTTTTATCTCATAGAGCTAAAGAGTCGACAGACCTTCAGGTTAAAAAAATATATAAAAGAAAAAAGCACTTTCAAACAATTTGAAAAAAATATATAGAAATGAAAACAACATACACTACAATTACGAAGTAATGTATAATGAAGAGCATTGCACAACATATTTAGTATTACTATTAATAAGTGTAAAGAAGCAGGCAGGTCTTTGTCAACATGTCTGCTTCTTCACCTGCTTTAGCTGCTCCGTGATTTTATTATATTATCCCTAATTAATTATTTTAAATCATTTACATATAAGAAAATTAATAATATTTAATTTTAAAAGGTAAAATATACATTTATGACATGTCTATTTTAGCTGCAATAATCGTAATTGTATTATATCAACTCTAATTAATTATTATAAGTCATTTAGGTATTAAAAAATTAATAATATTTAATAAATAATAAAATAGATATAAATGATACATTAATTCTTGATATTTTAAATTAATAGGACATCTTATATGAGACTTATTTAAATTTTTTCCACAAGTATGTTTGCTCCGTGATTTTACTATATTACCCCTAATTAATTATTGTAAGTCATTTACATATAAGATAAGTAATAATATTTAATAAAATAGACATATGTGACATGTCTGTTTCATCTGTTTCACCCGTAATTTTACTATATCACCCCTAATTAATTATTATAAGTCATTTAGATATTAAAAAATTAATAATATTCATTAAAAAATAAAATTGACATAAAATGATAAATTAATTCTTGATGTTTTAAATTACCATGACATCTTATATTAGACTCATTTAAAAAAAAAACTTAAATATTTTTATAGTAATTTTGTTATATCACTTCTAATTAGGTATTATAAGTCATTTAGTACATATCTGGTTCGCTACTTCAATCATAAAATTTGATTATATTGACTCTCGAAATTATTTCAGTGACACTTGAATTAGAATAGAAAAAAAATATTATAAATCATTATAATTAAAAAGTTAAATTATTTTAAGAATATAATTGATTAACAATGCAACAAAAAATTAGACAAGGAGAGTAACATATATTATTTGAAGATTACACAAAAAAATATTATAAATTACAATAGCTAACAATTTAAAATATGTATAAACATATTTAAAATATTATTGATTATCTAAATTATATTTGTGTCACATAAATCCAGGGATAGTCTTGGCATTTTATAGTTTGCATGTTTTAATGTTTAAATTTAGTAATTTGTTGATGCAAATGATGTTTTCGAATATAACATGTTTTGAAAATTTAGTACTTTGTTTATTTATTTTATTTTGGTAAAATATTATATATTTAAAAGTTATGCAAAAAAATAATTATAAGTCATAACTATTAACATCTTATAATATTTTAAAAACATATAGTAAAAAACATGATTGACTTTTAAAATTCTAATAATGTCACATAAGTTGCGATAAAGCAAGTAACATAAATTATTTGAAATTACATTAAAAAATACTATAAATCACAAAGATTAACAACTTAAAATATTTAAAAAATATATTAGTAAAAATTTGATCGACTCTCTAAATTCTAAAATTGGGACAAAGCTAGTAACATAAATTATTTGATAATTACGTAAAAGGTTTTAAAAATTACAATGATTAACAACTTAAATTATTTAAAAATTGATATTAATAAAAATTTGATTGACATTCCAAATGTTATTTGTGCTTCAAAAATTGAAATAACGCAAATAACATATGTTGGGCATGTGCTGGCACGGGCTTCAACATCTAGTAGAAGAGAGAATGGTCTAGGTTAAACGCAAATTCTTGTTACATAAGGGAAACATTGTAATTTAATATTCCCCGTCTCGAAATAAGTGAATTGTTGGGAGTATTTATTGGTGTTTTAAAATAAGTGAATCATTTAATTTTTTTCCAAATTTACCCTTATGATTTGACAACCAATTAACTTTTGAAAAGGTATTACAAGATCAACTTTTTCTTTTTTTGGGGGTAAAAATGGAAAGTTATGTTAAATTTATGTCTTTAATGTTCTTTCCTTAATCTGTGTGCCAAAATTCAACAATTCATTTATTATGAAACGAAGGGAGTATATATTAGGGCGGAACCTGCGGTGTAGTCGCATAGAATGACAGGGTCATCGAAAAAGTATATTGACTAAATAGAAAATTATACTGTGTATATAGAAAAAATATTATAATATCTTAAACATTTTTAGCATAATTCTCAATTATCTCACTGAGTACGAAGTCATATAGATCGAAAAATAATCAATTGAGGACTCTTTATCGAAAATAATATAAGTAGTCCATATAAGTTGTATTAATTGGACTTAGGTTGAGTAAGATAAATTATTTCTGCAAATTTTCAACTAATGTATTTGATAGGCCATAAGCTAATTGGTTGACTAGCTAGTTGATATTATTGAACTATTCAATATAATATAGTATTCCCATTATATACCCTACTACTCTTTTTATTGGGAATTTTTGCACCTTATAATGTGGTGACTTTTGTAATGTCTTTGTCTTTTCTTTTCTTCTTTTTGGTGTGTGGCAAGTGGCAACTAATTATAGAAAAATGTCAATTTTCTAAATTGCAAATTGTTTACGTGCATTACATGCAAACTCTCAACTACGTGTCTAAAACTAATTGTACTAATGTCTGCCGACTAGTAGATTTTTATTGTGAATGAGTGTCAAATAGCAGGTTGGATTGAATTTGGGCGAGCGTAGAGTTGAATTAATAACGCAGAGGATAAAAAATTAGTTAGAATGAAACGTGCTCAATTCTTCCTAAGTTTAATTTTTTTTTATTTTTTTTGGCTTTTTCTATAATTTCTTAACTACCAATTATATCAAAAATAATTTTATAATGACTATATACAATATATCAAACGAAAAAAATATCTGACTGGAAATATTTTAACAGGGTTTATCATGAATTCGACTTGAATACATATCACCTCAACTTTTAGATGATTTGAGTTAAATGAATAAAAATGAGTTGAACTTGGCTGGATAAAGTAAATCGAGTTTACTTTTTATCAAAAACTTTGTAATAAAAAATGTAGTCCACACTATTCTTATAATAATCTGTTTGGCCAAGTTTTTGATAAGTAATGAGTGTTTAGTTTTATTTAAAGAAACTTATTTTAGATAATCGTGTTGTTTGGCCAAGCTTTTAGTAAATAACAAGTATCTTGAGTAACGTCGTGAGCCGGAAAAAAAAGGAGCTCTTCTTAGAAGCAACTTTGGAACCTTAATTAAGCATAAATTGTTGTTCTAATATTGACAAAAGTGTTGTATAAATTAATTAACCAAACACGAAGTGTTATTTTTCAATAATATGTTTTCGAAAAGTATTTTATGACAAAGAAATACTTTTTAAATAAGTCAATTATGAAAGCTTGACTACAATAAATTAAATTGACGGCTCTAGCGTAAAATAATTTAACATGCATTTGGATCCTTTAAACGTTATTGAATAGAAATAGACCTAAACATATAAAAATTCATAAAAATAGATTCATATGACCTTGACTAAGATAAACTAATTAAATTGACGACTCTAGCGTAAGAATAATTTGACATGCATGTTGGATCCTTTAAACGTTATTGAAAAGAAATAGACCTAAATATACAAAATACATACAAAAGATTCATATAAAAGACTCCTTATATTGGTCGGTAGATCTTCGCTTTGGATTCCTATAGCTAGTAAAGAAACACGTAAGACTTGGTTTATATCCTACTAAACAAATGAGAAGAAGATCACGGTTCCTCAACCGACCTATTGATCAAGGAGCTCGGTAAAAGGGGTCATTCAGTCAAAAAGTTTATCGATTTTAATTTTTTTAAAATAGAGGAAATGCAATTGAATGATTAATTGGTTGAAAGCAACTAGGGGATGTGAAACATTTGAATAATTGGCCTAAAGAAGTTGCTTTCAAACACAAAATAATCATGTACATACATTTATATATAAGTCCATGAAGAAAAGAGGGGAATGGGAATTGATAATGAAACATCAACATGCAATTGATGGATAATGTCAAGGAAGATGATTGTGCATATGCTTGGATTTTTCTACATGACCAAGTCAAAAATACCCCACTATATGCCTTGTCTTTATGTCATTGAATACTACACTAGTAGTGAGGACATTTAATGTGAAAGAAAATTGGACATAACTCTTTAACTTTTTATTCTGGAGTAAAAACATATCTGGTGTATTTTTATAAAGTAAAATTTGAGAAAGGTAACGTGTATGCAGTTAATAACCTGTTATTCTTTCCGTCTCAAAATATTTACATATTGTGTTTCTCTATTACATGCTCCTTACAAAATTAATACTCTATTAGAAAGAATTTTACTTATTTTACCTTTGACAGAAATCTAAAGATGAATAACAGAGATATTAAGGCTTTGAGGCAAATGCACATATATTCTTGAAGAATTACAAGCAATTTTCTATCAGGATACAACAAAGCTTGAAATCATATATGTAAATTGAATATACTAGTACTTGATGTCTTTGTATTTATAGAATCTCACAAGAAGACTTTTCAGAAATAATCACTCCTTTATGAATGTCAGGTGTTCTGTCTTAAGATAAAATCTCGTTTCATTAAATACATACTCTATTGAGATGTTTATAGTCTCCGAGGATTATTACTACTATTAAGGATACAACGAAAAACTAATTAATTTATTCTTGCACTTTCAAAATAACAAATAAATCGAGATAATTATCTTTAGAAATTACGACAAACAATTTTAGACGAAGACAATACATTGCCATTCCCCTTCCCCAACCACCACCACACACATTTACAAAAAGATATATAATATTCTTAAACACCAAATGGATTCGTGACACGTATACACATGTAATTAAAAACAGATACGAAATATTCTTGTTTGCAAAAAAATAAGTATGATTAAGCTAGATGTATAAATTAAAATCCATTTTATCCCTAAAATTTAACTTTTCTCACAATATATGCCCTTTGTTTATATGTTAAATTTATTGTTTGGTTCATTCTCCCATATAAGAAGTGGTAGTAGGGTAGCTGAAGCAAGCACCATATTGTTGAGATGCTTGTCCGGTGTGCATCGGTTGGTTCGATTTGATTTTATGTATTATTGATTTAATTTATCAATTTTTGATTTATAAACACGCTAAAACGATAATCTAACCAATAGAATATTCATTATCGATTGGTTAATCGATTTTGATTTTTATCGGTTCGATTTTCAGTTTCACCAATAAAAAAACTCCCCAAATTTTTTTTACTTTCTCTTATTTTTGTATGTTTTACATTAATTTCATGTATAAAGTCTACACAAATTATAAGAACTAAGACAAGAAATATAAAATACAGAAGACAGCAAGGCATGCATTTAATTTATAAAGTAACTATTATATAATTATTGGATTATCGTTTTGAAAAAAAATAAAAAATTTACTCTAATTACTTCTGTGTCAATAAGTAAAAGAGAAAAGTAAAAACCTTAAAAATGAAAACCATTTTACTCTTTACTTATGTATAGAAAAGTCTGATCACGTTGTGTCAATTAAGAAATAAAAAACTTAAAAATAAAATAATTTTTAAAAAATAAATAAAATTGTTGCAATAAGAAATTGTGTGCTAATTAATGCACTGCAGCTCAGCAAGTCCTTTCTTAATCAGTTGAGTCATATTGGACATTTTGATCACCTTTTTGAATATTGATAGGTGTATGTTGTTTTTAGTAGAATATTAATACTATTTGTTTTCAAATTATTGAGCTAATCCCTTTATCCAATGAACAAAGGGCGGAAACTCCTAAACTAGTAAGACTAGAAGTTTCAAGGTCGATGTATTAGGTAGAACATGCCTCGTGTGTCATTTTTCCTCCGAAATCCTCACAAATCGGATGAATTTTCTTATTTTCGTAACCTAAAAATCCTCAAAAAAATGCATAGTGTTATTCTTATAAAGTTAACCTTACTAATCATATTATTGTTGAAAAAAAAATGTCGTTATTTCAACATTTATAATGATGGATTTATATATCATACGCTAGGATTTAAGAGGAGGACAAGCTAATCGATTAATGAGCAGCTAATTAGCACCTTCTTAGCTACAAACTTCATTGCTAATTCATCACTAATTTACTCGTAGCTAACAATTTTTGTAATAATCCATGGCTAAATAGGATGAGCAGCATATTTTATCGTTTAGTTGCAAAATTTGTCCGTCATTAATTTCAATTTTTTTCAATTCATTAAAGAGTTTAAATTATATTTCAATGTAAAAAGAATTATACAACTAGATTATTTTTACCTGTTATAATGGATAACCGATGTTTATTTTCAAACTCTGAAGAAAATGATTAGCAGATTAATTAATAGATAAGACAGCCAAACTATATAGGTGACTATTTATATTATATTCATTACACTTATTACAGAAACTTTGACTAAAGAGTAAGATTTTCTCCATTTAAGCATTTAATTAATAGCATATTATATTATATATGTTTCCATTCTTGCAAATTGCAATGGAATCAACTAAATTAATTATCAATTATACTGAATTTAGCTATAATTGGATCCCAAACAAATTTAAAAAAAACTTGCAATTTCTAACAACACGGGTAATCTTTTACTAAAATAAGAAAAAAAAGATCAAGATAGGCTTATAATATATCGTATAAATCAACCTTAAAAAAATATACAAATTTTATTTAATCATATTATATGTCTATGGGAACAAAAAACTCTTATTTATTGATTTGATGTAAACACGATCCGCGGTAATGGTTGATCTCAATTTCATCATGTGTAATTTGACTTAAATAGAATTAGGTTATCTTTTGCATCTGATTTTCAGAAAATCCACATTTAAGCTTAACAAGTGTCTTAGCTTTGGGTATAGCCTTGATATTTTTTATAGCATCTGAAGACGATGATAATATACCTAGTGTAATTTTATATATCTATATGAAGCTTTAATTTGCTCGTACCTTCGCGAGAGAAGTTTTCGATAGACCCTCGGATCAAGTAAAGCATATATCAACATCAAAATATGAAAGGAAATACAATAACTAAGAAAGAGCGGTAGCAACAACAAATAATAGTATAATACGATAACTGAAATGAAGAAAATAACATGTAATATATGATAATATAATCTATCATAATAATCCTCAACCTCCACTGCTCCACACTCTTAGCTCTTATCTGTCATGTCTCGATACTTTTCCGACCTACCTGACTACCTCTATCTCTTTTCGTACCGACTATATAGAACTTTCCGGAGAGTGTTTTCCTGAGGGAAACAAACAGGACAATGACAAAGAAAAATATACAGTAAATATGTTTCCTGGGAAACTAGAGCAGCTGCAAAAAATAGAGCGGGTCAATTTGGCAGTTGCCTTAAAATTTTCATTAATGGCATACTTCTTTAATGCTCAAGCTTTTTTTTTATTTTAATTTATTTCTTATTTAATGCTGAAGCTGATGCAAATTTTTAGCAGTTGTGGCAGTTGAAAACTCTATTTTCACAATTAATGCCTTTGTGGAAAAAAAAAATCTAGAGTAGGACATAAAATATTTTTGCTTATATCATAATGATGCAAACTTCGGAGAAACACGCCTCAAAAGTTAGGTGGGAGAGTCCAAGATTATGCTCTGCATAGTAAAATCTACTATGATAGATTTTACTTTACTTGTGTAGGTAGCTCTTTTTTCAGATAGTGCTCATTTTTGAGTCAGGTGTCCAGGCACATCAACGGTTTTGCGCTAAGCATTGCTACCCTCAGCCAGACTGTCATGGGTCACCATCCCAGGCAAGGTGGATACGAAGGGTGATAGGTGACTCTGATACCATTAGGATAACATTAGAAGAGCCACACCTTAAAAGCTAACTGTTAAGGTGGAAAAATTCAATGTTACATAAGCTCCACATCAATTTTCGATGTGAGACTTTTTGTAATAGGATCATAACACATTAGAAAATTTTTGACATTGAATGACAAATTGATCTATTAAATTATAGAAAGAAAAGTCCTAGAGCTCGTTTGGATGAGCTTATTTTTTTTTGGCTTATAAGTCAAAAGTCAAAAGTTAGAAATTCTAGCTTTGACTTTTGACTTATTTGTGCCTTTTTAGCTTAAAATAAAGTGATTTTAAGTACTTTAGAATTTTATCCAAACACTATCAAAAGACTTAAAAGTTATTTTTGACTTAAAAACACTTAAAATAAGTCCATCCAAATGGGCCCTAATTTATGAAAGTAGCGTTCGATAGATAGGCAAGATTGAGAACTATTTCTTTCTTAAATTTCGTATTTAGCTAAATCAAGACACATAAAATAAAATGAAGAGAAATAGAGGAAAGTATATTCTTTTACTATCACTAGTCTTATAAAAATAAGTTACTTTATACAGCATCCAATCAAATGCTGTCATATAAAATAAATGTGTAATTTCAAAGACAAAATATTGAGCGGATGAAAGAAACGAGAAAAAATAAGTATCAAATACCGAGTGAAAAACAAGAAAAATAAAGAGCTGAGATAAATTAGAAATTGGATACGGAATGAAAAAAGGGCAAAAGAAAGGAAGAGGAAAGAAATGAGATAAAACAGATACCATACACCAAGCGAAAACCATCAATAAAAGAAAGAGGAAGGAAAGGGGGTATTTGTACTTGCATGACAACTGAAAAGGAGATATATAGTATCACAACTGTATATTTAAGGAACTTTGAATTGAAACAACTGTTGGAAAACAAGAAAATGAAGACACAATAACTTCACTACACATTATACATAGTCCATACACCTAATATCCAACAATGTTACAACATTTCATGGGAACTCAATTCAAAATTTCTCTTCTTTTCTTGTTCTTTTACTCAGCTTTATCTAAGCAAATCCAACTAAATTCCACTTTGGAACACAAAGCTTTACTTGATCTTAGATCATCTTTGGGTATCAAAGCAAAATACTGGCCAAGAAAGTCTGACCCTTGTACAAATTGGACTGGAATTCAATGCAACAATGGCAAAGTTGTAGCTATAAAGTTAACAGGTCTAAGAAGAAGTCACCAAGGGAGTTTTTCTCCACAGTTTTCTGTTGATTCTTTAGCCAATTTTACTCACTTGGCATCATTCAACTCATCAAGTTTCATTCTTCCAGGGCCAATTCCTGATTGGTTTGGCCAAAAGTTAACTAACCTTAAACAACTTGATCTTAGTTCAAGTTCAATTCTTGGTTCACTTCCAACATCACTTGGGAGTTTGAGTAATCTTAAGTTTCTATCTTTGTTTAACAATTCAATCACAGGTATTGTTCCTATACAACTTGGGAATTTGAGTTCTTTAAGGGTTCTTGATCTTTCTTGGAATTCACTAACAGGTTCAATTCCAAGTTCTTTATCAGATATTGTGAATCTGTCAGTTCTTGATTTGTCTTCAAATTCTTTGTCTGGACCAATTCCTGTTGAATTTGGTTCATTTCTTGGACTTAAGTTCCTTAACTTGTCAAATAACAGTTTGAGTTCTTATATTCCTGCTCAAATTGGTAATCTTACTCAGTTGGTTGAGCTTGACCTTGGGTATAATTACTTGTCAGGGTCATTGCCTGAGGGTTTATCAAGATTGAGAAATTTGAGTAAATTGTTAGTTGGAAACAATGAGCTAGAGGGTGCATTGCCTAGTACTTTGTTTTCTTCAAATTTTTCTGCATTGGAGTATGTAAGTCTCAGTTGGAATCGATTCGAAGGCGAAATTCCTGATGTATTGTGGTCATTGTCTCATTTGAGGATTCTTGATATTTCAGGGAACAATTTCACTGGTGTGGTTCCAAGTCTTACCTATTTTAGTGCTACCGGTGCTTTATATAACCTTTCAAACAATCTTTTCTATGGAAATGTAACGTTTGATGTTCGGAGTTTTCAGTCGATTGATCTGTCTAACAACTATTTTCAAGGACTAGCACCTGATAAATCTGGTGTCCGAGTTACGGAGAATTGCTTTACAAGGTCATTGAATCAGAGGAGTTTAGAAGATTGTAGTAGATTTTATGATGATAGGGGTCTAGTTTTCTTCAATGACAGAAGCCAAATTCCAGTACAAGGACACTCGAAGAAAGGGCATAAACATTTGCTTATAATGGTTGGCGTTTTTGGTGGAGTTGGTGTTCTTTTGCTTTTGGCATTAGTCATTTTATTGTTTTGGAAGATGTGCTATAGAGGTAATTCAAACCAAAGAGGCATATCGAACGTTAGTCCGGTTGTGGAAGGAGGCAATAATCAGGAACCACCAGTAAAGTTCCCTAGTGATATATCTGGTTCGATCGAATCATTTACTTATGATCAGATACTACAAGCCACAAGCAACTTCAATGAATTAAACCTTATCAAGAATGGTCACACAGGAGATATTTTTCGAGGAATATTAGAAGGCAGTGCCACCGTAGTTATCAAGAAAGTTAATGTTGAGAAAGAAACATACAAGTTGGAGTTGGATTTGCTAAACTGGACTACACACCATAGGCTTGTCCCTTTTTTGGGACATTGCTTAGAGCATGAGAATGAGAAATTCTTGGTCTATAAATATATGCCAAATGGAGATTTATTCAATATGTTGTCCCGGGATACGGATTTAGAAGACGAAAATGGACAGTCTTTGGATTGGATAACAAGATTAAAAATTGCAACAGGTGCTGCAGAAGGTTTAGTTTATTTGCATCATGAGTGTAATCCTCCCCTTGTTCATAGGTATTTTGTCTCTTTCACATTTTTGCATTCTTCTTTTTACATTCAGATAATGTTGTACACCATGCCAATTATGTTCTGCATTTTCTGGTTCTTGAAGAGATGTTCAAGCTAGCAGTATCCTTCTCGACGATAAATTTGAAGTACGACTGGGAAGTTTGAGCTACGTTTGTGCACAGGAAGGTGAAAATCAGAATTTGATGACAAAGTTTTTCCGCACACCAAAGTACGTAATGTTAAGAGTCAGTTTTATGTATTTACATTCCACAGATTCTGTATTCTTCTTCTTGCATATTGCTTTTTGTACAATGTTCTAAGATATTATATTTTTCTTCTTAACAATGAACAGGAATCCTGAGGGAGACCTTACTGGTATGTACTACTCTTTTCGTAAAAAGCGCATAGTGGAATCGAGTTATTTTTCCAAATTTCTCATATTGGCTTTATACATGAACAGGATCTTCTTCATTTACAAGTTGCAATTATGATGTATACTGTTTCGGGAGGGTTTTACTCGAGCTTGTAACTGGTAATGTCGGCGTAAGCCACTCAGATGATGATGCCTCAACCAAGGAGTGGTTGGACAAACTTCTTCCTTTCATCACTATATGCGAGAAAGAACTAGTGGCCAAGATTGTCGATCCATCTCTAATTATAGACGATGACTTATTGGAAGAGATATGGGCCGTAGCAATAGTAGCCAAAGCATGTCTTAATCCGAGGCCTTCTAGACGTCCTGAAATGAGACGCGTCCTAAAAGCGCTAGAGAACCCTTTCAAGGTTGTTAGGGAGGGAAGTTTCAACTCTAGAAGGCTACGAAATACTTCATCGAGGCGATCCTGGGGTGCTGCTTTTCTTGGTAGTTGGCATCACAGCTCACAAGATGGTACTAATGCTAGTGGCCAAACAAGCAAAGAGGCAGTCATGAACCTCAAACAGTCAGGAAGAGTGGGATCTCATTCTCATAGCAGTGGGAATGATCATTCATCATCGAATAAGAGATCGTCTAGTGAGATTTTTCCCGAACCTCAGGACACACTAGATATAGAGAGACAAGACACGAGCTAGCCGTCCTGAGCTATGTTGCTCGGACTCTACAAAAATGTCGATGGTTCTGAAGGATCCAACACGGGTGCGGCAACATTTTTGGAGAGTCCGAGCAACTTATGTCCTGAGAGTTCTAAAGGTACCTCATCATTTGCATTTAACCTATGCCAAATGCATTTCTGCAGGCCATGATTTTGTAAGTATCAGGGGCTTTGATTTTTTATTAGATGAGTGACCGTACTATGATCGTTCTGGAGACATGGGCCCCCACGCTACACACAATTAATGTGGTTGGTAAAATCTTTCCCTTCTGCGACCGCCTATCAAATTGGATCGGTATTTTTGAATATGTTGTTACATCATGTTGTTCTTTTTTTCATGAAGGGGAAATGGGGGAAGGATTACTAGGTCGGAAATCGAACCCTCACCAACAAGCTGAAAGTTCAAGTAGTCAACCAACTGAGCTACTAAGATTCCCCTTTGTTACATCATGTACATGTATTCTGTTTACCTCTTCTTTTTGTGTGTTACAAACGTGCTTTGTAAATTTTCAAAAGTTTACTATGTTCCTTGATTGTATGCAAAAGAGAGATATGCTGATAGAACAAGCATATAACTGTGTCAAGAGTGTACATTATCTATTCCAGATTCACATTTTCAATGTCTCATATTTTTTAGATTGCATGAAATGTAGACCTCAAAACTGCTATAGTGTGCTAATCCTTTGGGGCAAAGGCGGAGCCAGGATTTACGTCGGGGTTCAAAATCCGAAGAAAAACTCAACTAAAGGGGCTCAACATCTACAATATGTACCTAAAAATTATTTTAATCATGTATTAATAGTATAATTTTTCGTCAAAGGGGGTTCGGATGACCCCTGATTACTAGGCTGCTCCGCCTTTATCTGGGGGCCTAAATAAAGTCTAAGAAACAGTAGATTCACTTGAAAGTTACAAGGAGCGAAGTCTTCTTTTAAATGCATCCGGTCAGTGGCGGATCCAGGATTTAAGTATTGTGGATGTTCAGGAGGTTCAAGCACACGTATTAACACCTAAAGTTTTAAGATTCCGTCCGTTAATCAAAGCACCCAACTATCTTCTTGATTTCATGAGTGTTTTTTTCCATCTTATATCAATTTTTAGACATTTCTTATATAATTATATCTAGTCGAATTTAACGGGTGTCGGAGCACCACATTTTTGAACCTAGATTCGCCCCTGTTCATTAGCCACGGCCTAGCCACATGTAGTACATGGTGGCCAGTTGAACACCATTCGTTAAAAAATTACACTATGTATATAGAAAATTATACAAAGCATATAGGTTAAAAATTATTTTTGACACGTATATATTAAATCTTGAACACCCTTAACGAGATTTCTGACTTCATCAGTGCTCATGAGATTCATCAAAAAATTCAAGACAAAAGCTTATGAAAAGTCATATTTTGGTTCTAAAAGTTACTGAACAGAGAAACCTACCACAGGATCATATGAAATATCACAATCATATTATTATTATGATCACTTCAGATTATGAAGAAAACTTTATGACCCAATCTTGAAAGTGATAGCAACTTAATTTCTTTTCTGCAAGAAACATGTTGAACGTAAACATTATTGGAGTACATCAGGGGATGTAGCTCAAATGGTAGAGCGCTCGCTTTGCATGCGAGAGGCACGGGGTTCGATCCCCCGCATCTCCATTTTATTTTTATGTTTTATTTTTCACAGCCTAATTGACGGAAGTTTCGAACAAATACAGTTAGAGGTCGTTTGGTAGAGTGTATTAAAATGTTAATGCGCATTAGTTTAATGTGTATTAGTTATACACTCTATTGTGTATTGAGGTGTGTATTACTAATACCTCAAAATCCATGACATTAGTAATGCAATGAATCTAATGCATTCATTTTATTTTTATGTTTTATTTTTCACAGCCTAATTGACGGAAGTTTCGAACAAATACAGTTAGAGGTCGTTTGGTAGAGTGTATTAAAATGTTAATGCGCATTAGTTTAATGTGTATTAGTTATACACTCTATTGTGTATTGAGGTGTGTATTACTAATACCTCAAAATCCATGACATTAGTAATGCAATGAATCTAATGCATTCATTAACATGCTTAAAGACCCTATTACCCCTCAAAAAAATTTCCGCATCCTTTCAAACATATATATTAAGGGTATTATGTAAAAGAATTTTTTTTTTTTTAGAAATTATGTAAATTCATGTTTTTTTAATACATCGAACCAAACACTGCATAAGAAAAATACAAGCATAACTAACACAAGTATTACTAATACAAATATTATTAATACACCATATTTTGTATTAGTCTCATACACTCTACCAAACGATCCCTTAGTGTCGAATCAACATAACCACACCTAGCTTTAAACAAATTGCAAAGCAGCAAGTATCTTTAAATATACAGGTATTTGAAATACACGTTTTAACATCGCCTAACATAGCTTACATGTTCTTTTTCCTTGTATAGAACGTATATCTGAAGATACACATAGACATTATCCCAGCCAATATATCTGGGATACACGATATATATTGTAATGTTTTGAAAGCTATGTCGCGCTTTGTAATTATGGTCTAAAGCTCCTACATTTTTATGGTTTGGTCTTCTATACATAGAGCCAACTCCACCTTCTTCAAATTCAAAAATATTGATCCATAGGCCTATTACGAATTTGAAGAAGATGCGGAGCCTGCACCTGCCTCTAAGGACGGGTGCCAGTTTCCATTTATTGGTAAATTAATCCGCGATATATATGATCAACATGATGGGATAAAACAATCTCGGGACAAAGTAATACCTCATGCTGAACATGGTATAAAGTTAATATCAAACTTTAGTTAGGAATTATTTTCTCTTTATCCCTTATACCAAACGACCCTATGTATACACAAGGGGATCCTACGTAGTACATGAAATACTACTCCTGTTTCCCTAGAGACCGTTTTAACTTCTCCGCAGCTTGAGTACTATGATTTTTTAATAATCATGGTATCCGGGCCAGCTTTTGCAGCTAGACTAAATCCAGACACACCCTTGGGTGATTCAGAAGTAGTATTCTGAATAGTACTTTGGAACTACTCTTTGTAATTTCAGCTTCAATATCATTTTACAGTGCTTAGTTGTTCTTTTTTAATCTTTTTAATCAACACCTACCTACTAAGTTGCAAGCTTAGAACACTTGATGCAACATGTAATGTACTATTTTCAATGTAACAGTAAACAGTATGTATGGTATTAAAAGTAACAGATATCTGTAGAAATTGGCTATTTGAATGCAGAATGATAGGGATTATGCAGAGTTCTTGTCAGCACCATATATTATCATAAATTCATAATATTTTCAAACTCAATCATAATTAGTTGCTTCATCAGGATGAAAATAAATAAATTTATATTACTTTTACATTATTTAAAAATTGTTAAATGATTAATAAAAGGATATTGGGCCGTGACATTTTGTGATCTTTATACTTATCAATTAAGTGAATTTCAAAAGTTCATTGCTCAAATGTCATTTTTTAAGTAAAAATTACCTATATAACGATATGTTTAATGCTATTTACCTAAAATCTTAACAATTTTTGAATTTTAAAAAATCCCACCTTTTAGCCTTTAATGATACATATAACTAATGTGATATACATCCTACAGATACATTTAATAATTAAACCAATTTGTATAATTTAAGGAATGTAACGGCTAAACTAGCATTAATTTAGTAATTAACCTAACTAATAATGATAAAAACTCAATAAAATCCCACCAAAAAAAGGCAACTTGTTTGTTATTCCATCTTTTCAAATAAAATCTCTTCCATAATCAGTTTCCAGATAGAAACTATTCATACGACTTTTGTTTTTGTTTTCTTGATTTTGTTTGAAGTAATTGCAATGAATAATTCAGTGTTGTTACATCATTCCAGCATTTGGATTAATGATATAAAGTAAGAGGGCTATAAGAGTGATGAAATCGTTGTTAGTGAACATGTAACGTATGATAAATTGATTTCGACCATTGTTGTAGAACTGAAAATTGACGAAAGTAGAGAAAAAATTGAGGATCGTTACATAATTGATGGTAATGCAACACCGTTGTTGATTCGTAATGAGATGGGTGTACTCTTATTTCAGTTATGGCAAGGTATACCATTGAGCATCCTTCAATTTCTACGCAAAAAGATCTGACAAAAAAAAGATTTACTCCTATCATGTTTAACGTTTCAAAAGTAGTTATTTGTCTCTTGTTTATTGAATTATGTATCTAACGTAAATTGATTGTTGTTTTACGTAATTTTGTTTTTGTTATGTTAAGTAGGCCGAGATACATATTTGGCCTAACTAGATACATTTTTCTTCATCTTGTATCTCTGGTTCTGGTTGTGTATATATGTATCTCGTTATATTTTAGTTTTAGTGATATAAGCATACCAAAGATACATATTAGTAGTGTTAAAAATACATATTGTGCACGATGATACATGTATGTATCTCTCATTAATTTTTTCTGTACGATAAATAAGGATCTGAAGAAAGAGTTTTGTTGCAACAGGAATGTTGTGCGGGATAAAGAGCTTGGCAAAGTGATACAACTTCAAGGTATCGAAGGAAGAATGTTTCTCATTTCCTTGTGACTGCTGGTGCTATCAAGAAGGATTAGATCAAGACTCATGGTTTCTAAGTTGTTTGGATTTTTTGGGATTTGGGGTTATTGAAGCATAGTAATATATAAGTTGTTTGAATTTGTTGTTCCAAGGGGTTGGTCTTTTGTTAGTGCCTCTGAAATCTTGTCATGGGTTTCTTCTGAATTTTGGTTGTACTCTTTTTTCAAATCATAATAAATTTAATTTTCTAGAACTAATTTTGTTGTGCTTATCTTTATCCTGATTCATTACCTTGCATAGTTCTTACTATAAACATGATGGACATAAATGACTAGAGATTAGTTGATCTTGAAAAAACATCCATCGTCTCTAAACCCCACTTGTTGAATTATACTTTTTTACTCGTGTTCAGAGCTCACTTGTGGAACTACACGAGGTATGTTGATGTTGTTGTTGAGCAATAATTCAATCATAGTGAATTGGTTTAGGACGTGGTATGTTTTTTTTTTCTTGCTGAATCCAAATGCTTAAGCAATTCAGTTGTCTAAGCAGAAGTTGAAAAAATGCTACCTATGTTTTTATTTATGTTATATTGTGCGAAGAAACTAAAGAACTTGTGAAGCACAAACCTCGATCACTTTTTGACATAATATTGCGAGATTTCACTGAATTCAGACTAGCGGAAAGTAACCTACACGTTTAAACTCATGACACATATTATTCATTTTGTGACTCATGTTTCTTTTTGAAAGCTTACAAATTTAAAATCGTGCTAGATTTCACCTTGTCAATTGCCTATAATAGGGTGCATGATAACTTTGGAAGCTTTACTATGTATTAAAACAAAATCATTTTCAAACTTATCCAACAATTAAGAAATGAAGAAGCTAAAACTCCATTCCTGACTAAGTTATTGGTTCTATCTTTGTTGGCAAGCACCAAAGAGCATAAAAACAGAAATATTGCAGATAGTTTATCCTGAGTTTGCTAGTTCATTAGGAAATTGAAGCTGATTAACGATCTTTACTAAAATGAACACAAAACTCATTCAACATAAAATGTGATGAAATCTTCGACAACTGAATTACTTCATTCACTTAGGAATGACCTAAATCAACACCTTACAAGTTCTAAACTGATGCAGTCTACACAAAGGAGGAAAAACTGCACCACAAGACAAAATAGATACACTCAGCAAAAACTGTCTTGAACGAAAAAGTTCAAAAATACCTATTTTCTACTGGAGAACAATAAAATATCTCAACTAGCAATAATTTCTTATGTATACATGCATGCCTGATGGTTCTTATGGAAGCAACACAAGAACTCATAGTTCATATTTTCAAGAATAGCTCTTCTGCAACTTGCCCGGGAGAAGGAGACTTGTGCAATTAGAAGAGCTTGTCTGGCTGTATAGCTTCACTTCTCTTCATTGTGCAGAATTCGTCATAGTTGATTCTTCCATCCTGAAAAATAAACTTACTAACATGTATATTTGGTATGCTGATTTCACTAAAACTTAAAAACAAGAGATACCTATAAAACATATAAACAGATAACAAGAGATACAAGATATTAAAAAAAGTATCATGTATGTCTAAATATGTATCTAAGTCTAAAATTATCCAGATCTAAAATAACAAGAGATACATAAATCCACAATAACACAAAATCAGATATATGAAAAGCTTAAAATGTATCTATTGTTTACAAAATAGGTATCTTTAGTATAAATAATTGAATCAAAATAAAAAATAATATGAGATATATACAAAACACCCTCGTACACAATATGTATCTGTAAGCTTACTAACATGTATCTTTGATATGCTTATTTCACTAAAGTTTAAAAAATAAGAGATACATATAAAAACATAAACAAAGAACAAGAGATACAAGAACTTGAAAAAAGTATCGTTAGTGTCTAAATATGTATCTCAGCCTAAAATTGCCCAGATCTGAACATGCAAATACCTCTGAAAGCACATCTCTTGAGGTAACTTCATTAACTCTTCTTCTTTTAGCAGAAAATTGACCTCCAGAACTATTAGATCCTCTTTTCTTAGAAACATGCACTTCTTTTTTTTTTTTAGACTTTTTCGCATGCTTTTTTCGTAGATGGATCGTTTTTGTGCTTTGATCTATTTTCATTAAAACCATCAGAATCTTGCTAAAAAATACCAGGAACAATGTTTACAACTTCTTCATATTGTTTGATATTTTTTATTGAGAGATTTCAAGATTAAAAGCTGGTCCCGAATCTCGATTCATTATGTTAATTCAAACAATATAGACTGAAAAAATCGATAATCAAAGACTTAATTAAACAATGTCATCGAAATAGCACTTTGAAAAAAACTGTATCAAATTGTTGTTTTTTTAAAAAAAATCGTAAGATATGATAATAGGATATTGAATATGATTTTAGGGAATTTTTTTACCTTAATTCAAAAATTTGAATTAGAGCAAAACAATGGATTGGCACCGCCGCAGAAAAGAAGTCGTTGAATAAAGAGGAAACCGTTGCTTAATTTGGTAAAGTTATAACCTGTAAAAGGAAGTTTTTAACATATATCTACACAAGGTAAAAATAATAAATATTGAAATATTTGTAATATTTTTAAAGTGAAGAAATTTTTAGTAATTTTGTAACTTAAGTTGTTCTTTTATGAAAATTTTCTTTTTTTTCATAATTATCTTGTTAGGAGAATTTCAAAAGTACATCACTATTGAATTCTATTGGTTATTTCACACAATAAATCATTCTGATCGATTTTGTGAATTATTCAACACCCAACTCGTTATTTGTAATTTATCTATATCTATAATCTATATAATATATTAAAAATGTGAAGACCCTTATAAAAGTGATTTGAACTTTTTGTCCTTCTTAAAAGACACTCCTTTTTATTATTTAATTATGTTTATTATATTAACTAGACTACTAAAATATACGGGACTCCTAAAATATATGAAAGGAAAATCAATTAATATTTTCCTTTGTAGTGATCAATTAGAAAAATACTCCTAAATAAAACTATATTAAGGAAATACTTCTATAAATATTGAGATGCATGTTAAACTAGAGAAGAAATCGCTTTACTTAAGCTTTGACGCCCAATCCCATGAGGACGGATTTATAAGGAATAATTTATATTTTCCTTAGTGGGATTTGTATTTTAATTTCAGTATGGAATATAATTTCCATAAAGGACTATAGGACCTTGCGTCCAAGTAAAAGAAAATTAAACTTTTATTATCTTTATTGAATAGAAAAAAGTTAATCGGTGATTTTATATAAAGGACGCAGAGAAAATTTTGCAGTAGAAGTTTCATGAAAAAGGTTTTTATCATAATACAAGTTTTATGAAAAATTGTTAACTATTCTTTATCTTGAGTCGAGCGTCTATCGGAAACAACCTCTCTACTTCTTCGGAGGTAGCGGTATGGACTGCGTACATTTTACCCTCCCCAGACACCACTTGATGAAAATTCACTGGATTTGTTGTTGTTGTACAAGTTTTATGAAAAAGAGTTTTGTCAAAAAGGATTTTCATTATGAAAAAAGTTTTTATTATGAAAAGGTTTTTCACCGGGAGAAAAAGTTTTCATCATGAAAAGGGAGGTTTTCACTATGAGAAAAACATTTTATTGAAAGTGGTAGACGAATGTCGGTCGGTTTTGAAGAATTTTTTTAGGTAAAGGTTAGGTTTAATTGTATTATTTTTATATATTTGTTTTGAGAATTTTTTTTGTGTAAAGGTAAAGTTTAGTTGTATTATTTTGATATTTCTATTATCGTATTATTTTTTTATAGTTTACAGGTGGTAGATAAGTGTCAGACGGCTTTGAGAAATTTTTTGTGTAAATGTTAGATTTAATTATATTGTTTTGATGTCTCTATCATCGTATTATTTTTTTGCAGTTTACAGGTGATAGACGAATGTCGATCGGCTTTAAAGAATTTTTTTAGGTAAAGGTTAGGTTTAATTGTATTATTTTTATATATTTGTTTTGAGAAATCTTTTTGTGTAAGGTAAAGTTTAGTTGTATTATTTTGATATCTCTATTATCGTATTATTTTGTTATAGTTTACAGGTGGTAGATGAGTGTCAGATGACTTTGAGAAAAAATATGTGTAAAGGTTAGATTTAATTATATTGTTTTGATGTCTCTATCATTGTATTGTTTTGTTGCAGTTTACAGGTGGTAGATGAGTGTCAGATGGCTTTGAGAAAAAAATTGTGTAAAGGTTAGATTTAATTATATTGTTTTGATGTCTCTATCTTTGTATTGTTTTGTTACAGTTTACGGGTGGTAAATGAATGTCGATCGACTTTGATTAATTTTTTTGGTAAATGTTAGGTTTAATTAAATAAATTCTCCAAAAGATGTTAAATTTAATTATTGTATTCATCTTTATTATTTGAACAAATATCTTATTTAGTGTAACGTATGAACTCAATAAAGTGAGGTACATGCGCGAGACGCGTACACCTAAACTAGTAACAATATATACGTGAACTCCAATAACCCCAAAGCAAAAAAGAAAACTTGACTATACGGGCGAAGCTAGAATAGAGCTTATGGATTTATCAGGAATTATTAGCTTTGTCTCATAGGTAAACCCAATATTTATAGTAAAATATTTACCCGGCCAATATATATAAATAATTTACTCAAACTCGAAAAAAATGAAAAGCTACCATTCAAAAACTCATAAATTTAAAATTCTGAACTCGTCTTAATCGTCTCGCTCCAAACCCCTTGACAACGATATACACTCCAATAAGTCTAATTAGTAGGGACGAATTAGCACTCATGAGGCTGCACAGTAAGTAAATAAGTAAAATAATGCAAACAAATTTGAAAAATAATTTATTAAATTGGACAAGAAAGATGTTTTTGAGTCACCTTTCAGACAACATACTTGGAAAAAGTAATTGCTTACTATAAAAATATTCATTAATAAACTACTAAATGAATTTAAATGGTACGGAAAATGCATTTTCAGTAAATATCCTTCTTTAGTTTTTATTTGTTTGCTTCATTTAAGTTTTTGTCTTCTCTGTCATCTCTTGCTTCTAATTGAAAATATATATACACACACTTACAAATAAAATATCAATGTTGTTCAACACGTGACAGTAGATTACTCACAATTTTCATTAGGTTATCAATTAAGTAACAATAATTAATTATATATCTATATCTATAATATATTAAAAGTGTGAATACACTTAGAAAAGTGATTTGAACTTTTTGCCCTTCATTAAAACACTTTACAATAGACAAAATCGTCTTTTAACTTTTTTTTCTCCAATTATTATTTAATTATATAGATAATTTTGAATCCTACAATATATGAGTTAGGATTTTAAAATATGGTAATGGATTAGGACTTTAAAATATGGTAAGTTTCTTTTTTTAAATTAGGACTAGGTTTAATTTTCAACATATTTTTATATTAATATATATTGTCCTGTTCCACGCTTGTATTTTGTGTTTTCTTCAACCATTGTAATTGTCATCTGCTAGGTTAGTATGTTATTCTCTCTCTCTCTTTTTTGAGTTGTTTTTTCTTTTCTATTGGTTGTCGTGACTTATTATATTTTCTTTAGCTTAGAGAGTGATTTTAATTTTAACACACCATGCATTATTACATCTGTTTTATTCGTGAATTTTAATTTCTAGGTTTGATATTCTCGTATGTTCGAATCTAACAATGTAATTATTTTTCTCATATATATATGTACTTACGATAAAATATCTGTTTTAAACTTTTTGTACTTCATTAAAAACCTCATGATAGATAAATCGTTTAATTTTAAATAATCAAAAGTTACACGTGCGAGGCACGTGCAGCTAAACTAGTATTTACAAATAAGATATCAATGTTGTTCAACACGTGATAGTAGATTACTCAGGACTTTCACCAGGTTATCAATTAAGTAACAATAATTTATTATATGTATTTACTCATAATAACATTATTTATAAGTGCATATATAGAACTCAAACTCTAATTTATTTTACTAGAAAATGAATATTTTATGTGCTTAGCTTATCAAAATAATTAAAAGTATTTAGTAGTATAAATCAACAACAAAGTGCTAATTGTAGAGAATAGCAGAAGAGTAGTGTAATTGGGAGACCTTTTGCTAACCCAATATCGTTAACTAAGATCGAAAGATTCAACTAAAGAAGAGGAAGCTATGAAAGTAGAAGGAGGATATTGAATAAGAGAGCTTGGGTATAGAAGAAGACTACTCCATATGCTTTGTATTGGATTTGTTTTTGGATGGTTACAAATATACAATGTGACTCCTATGTATGCTTGTCTATGGATGATTCTAGAGATACTTCTAGATACATCTACAAGAAAAATCTAGTGATTCTTATTTTTTACTACTCTAGAATATCTAGATAATTCCACAAGAGAAAAATCTAGTGATCTTTATCTTCTACTATTCTAGAATATCTAGATAATTCTATATGATATTTATTCAAGATACTACACTAGGATATTCTAGAAGAACCTATTCCAAAAAAAATCATCTTTAACTTTTTTTCACACTCCCCCTTAAAGTATTTTTTGAAAACTACCCTAAGCTTGTTATGGGAGAACTCAAATGAATCTTTAGGAAGTGACTTGGTGAAAATATCAGCAATATTCTCCTGACTTTGTACTTCCAAAGTATTTATAGTTCCATCAAGAACTTTTTCTCGAATAAAGTGATGTTCCACATCAATGTGCTTGGTCCTTGCATGAAATACCGGATTGTTTGCGAGTTCATGGCACTTTGATTGTCTCTAAAAAAACTGCAGTTGGCTTTGATAAAGATAGTTGCAAATCTTCAGCAAGTCTTTGGAACCATATACATTCTTGAGCAATAAGAGAAACTACTTTATATTCTACCTCCGTAGTTGATAAAGAAACAGAGTCTTGCTTCTTGCTGCACCAAGAAATACCTATTCCACCACAGAGAAAAATATAGCCCAATGTAGATCTTTGGTCATCCATATCACCTCCAAAATCAGCGTCAGCATAACCTATTAATATCAAATCATTCTTCTTTTGAAAGAATAGACTCATATCTAATGTTGCGTTGATATATTTCAAAATCCTCTTTGCAGCTTTAAAGTGTGGCTTTCTTGGTGATTGCGTAAATCTGCTGACATATCCAACAAAAAAAGCAATGTCGGGCCTTGTAATAGTCAAATAGAGAAGACTTCCAACTAGAGCTCGAAAGAATTTGGGATCTGCAAGAAACGACCCTTCTTCACGCCTTAGCCTTGTACTGATCTCGAGAGGAGTAGAACATTTCTTGCTTTGTTTCATCCCAAACCTGTCAACAAGCTTCTTGGCATACCCTTCTTGAGTGACAAAGATTCCTTTACTAGTGTTTGTCACCTCTAAGCCAAGAAAATGATGTAGTTCTCCAGTTTCTTGATTCCAAATCTTATGGTAAGTTTTTCTTGAAGCCTTGCAACTTCATCATTGTTGTTTCCTGTTATTATTATGTCATCCACGTATAAGAGAACAACTACATGCAAGTCTCCTTGTTTCTTAACAAACAGGCGAGGATTTAAATATGATGCAGCATAGCCACAAAAATTTAAATAGTGAGCAATTTTTTCATATCATGCTCGTGGAGCCTACTTGAGTCCGTAAAGTGACTTTTTAAGCTTGCAGAAATAATTAGGATGTAAGTTAGAGACGTACCCGAGAGGTTGCTCCATATAGATATCTTTGTCAAGTTCTCCATACAAAAAGGCAGTTTTTGCGTCAATTTGCCATAATTTCCAACCATATGAGGCTGTCATGGCTAGTACAACTCAAACTGAGATCATCTTAGCCACCGGGATGAAGGTTTCTTCGTAATATTCACCATACTTTTGAGAAATGCCTCGAGCAACCAGCCTTGCTTTATATTTGTCTATACTGCCATCTGCTTTTCTTTTGATTTTGTAAATCCATTTATAAGACACAGGTTGTACATCTTGTGGCTTTGGAACAAGGTTCCAAGTTTGATTTTTCTTTAGAGCCTCCATTTCATCATCCAAAGCAAGTTCCCATTCTTTGACTCCTTTAGCTTCTTCGAAGGATGAAGGCTCTTCATCATCAATTTGCCCTAATATGTATTAACAAAAATTTTGTCTCTGAAGCGGGATGGCTTAATAATAGTTCTACTTGGTCTTTGTGAACCCAGTAAATTATCTTCTTGTTGAGTTTCACGTTGTTGAGTCTTCGGGCTCCTTTTTTCGCTTAGCTCCTCAACAATTTGATTCTTTGGAGAAACACTTGTGATGGGTAAGTTTGAAACTCCAGGGTTTAATGATTTAGAACCCTCTCCTTCCGATGCAACTCCATAATACAAGAAAATTTCATCAAATACAACATCTCGAGAAATAATGAAACAATGAGTTTCTGAGTTCATACACTTCCAACCATTTTTTCTTTCATCATATCTAACAAATATGCATTTTCTTGCCTTAGGATTTAATTTGCTTCGTTGAGACTTTGAGATATGAACATAACAGATAGAGCCAAAAACTCTAAGGTGTTTAATGCCAGGCTTTTCTCCAAGCATCAATTCATAAGGTGACTTCATGTTGCTTAGAGAAAGCGGCATCTTGTTGATCAAACACGTTGTATATTTTATACCTTCAACCCATAGGGCTCTAGGTAATTTTTTGGCATGAATCCAACTCTTACATGTCTCTGTTAAGTGTTGAATTTTTCTTTCAGCCACTCCATTTTGTTGTGGCGTATCAACACAAGTAAGTTCTCTTTTAATGTCATGTTGACGAAAAAAAAAAGAGAAAATCTTCTGAAGTGAACTCACCACCGTTATCTGTTCACAACCGCCTTATCCTTGAACCAAGCTCGCCTTCAACAGTTTCCTTGAACTCCTGAAACTTGTTGAATACTTCTGACTTGTGCTTCGCAAAATAAACCTATGTGAATCTAATAAAATCATCAACAAAAGGTAGCATATAAGAGTAGCCAGAGAACGAAGGAGTTCGTGTTGGCCCCATCAAGTCACTATGAATTAGTTCTAGAGGAATTTTGCTTCTTGACAAGGATCTATCAAATGGAAGACGATGTGCCTTTCCATATTAACATCCTTCACAAATCTCTTCTCCACCAAAATTGCTTAAATTAGGTAATCCTTTTACTAGATTCAATTTTACCATGACTTTTAAATTTGTCTATGTTACTATGCCCAAGTCTAGCATGCCATAGATATGTAGTATCATTACTACTCATCTTCTAAATATATGAGTTAAAGGCAGATAAGACATATAAATCATTAACTCTCTTACCAATATGAATGATATCTGCCTTGAGTTCTTTGATATTTCGAAGGAACTTCACGTCATATGGGCCAAATAGGAGATAGCTTCCCGCATCTACGACATTTACAATTGAAAATAGACTTTTTGTCATCCCTAAAATATGAAACACACTGTTAAGAGTGATTGAATCTTCCTGTTTCTCCTTGATGACGACTATGCCTTCCTTCTCCACGTGATGAACCGTATTATCTGTTGTTACAATGACATCACGATCATTGTATTCCCAAAAGTTAGAGAATTTAAATTTATCTCCAGTGACATGATGCCCACATCCTGAATCCACAATCCAGTCTCTTTTAAAATTGATGGAAGTCATAGCGTCAATTGCTCGGCTCAATCACGAAGCACTTTCCCCAGTCTTCTTCTTCTTCAACGTCTTTCTTGGTTTGAGCCATATTACTCTCTTTGGCTCGACAAGATCTTTTTATGTGTCGTATTTTGCCACACTGGTAGCATTTGAGAGTCTTATAGTTATTTGTAGACTCTCCCTCCTTTCTTGGTGAGCTTGAACCACCTGTGGATCAAGAGTGTGACATATCTCTTCCTGTTTTTCCTTTAAAGTTTCTCTTGCTAGCTGCAAGAACATTTTCTTCCCCTTCTTTGATTGATACCCTAGCCATTTGTTTTTCTAGTAACTCTTGTGATGATAATAAATTTTCAAACTCCTCCAAGGATGGTTGTTGAGGCCATCCTTGAATCGATGTTACAAAGCGAATATATTCTGGCTTCAAACCACTAATAATATTTCTTCTTATTCGTGCTTCAGAGATAGCCTCATTTGAATTTAATAAAGAGATCTCCAAACATATATTCTTAATTCTTAAGAAATAGTTGGCAACAGAAAGATTACCTTGATTGGTGTTAGCCAATTAATTCTCCAATATTTATAGCCGAGCTTTATTTTTCTTGTTAAATAACTGATCGGGGGTCCTCCATATTTCGTTGACTGATTTGCACCTTATAATATGATCAAATAAATTGGAGGAGATGGATCTCTTCAAGATGAACTCCGTCTTTGCATTAGTCTGTTTCCACTTCTTATATGCACCATCATTTTTTGGTCCATCGCCAGGAGGACTTGTGTTACTTCCGTTGACAATATCCCATAAATCCTCACCCACAAGGTATGATTCCATACATGTCTTTCATGTATTGGACTAATTTAACAACTCCTACCCAATTCATTACCACGACCGCTAAAATTCATAGAGAGAAATTAGTTGAATCTAAGTCACTAACTCGATCTTGAATAAAATCCAGAAGCCGACGACTGACTATGGCTCTGATACCATGTAGAGAATAGCAGAAGAACAGTGTAAATGGGAGACCTTCTGCTAGCCCAAGATCGTTAACTAAGATCGAAAGATTCAACTAAAGAAGAGGAAGTTATGAAAGTAGAAGGAAGATATTGAATAAGAGAACTTGGGTATAGAACAAGGAACTTGGGTATAGAACAAGACTACTATATGCTTTGTATTGGATTTATTTTTGGATGGTTACAAATATACAATGTGGCTCCTATTTATATTAGTCTATGGACGATTCTATATATCCATACATCTACAAGGAAA
This sequence comes from Capsicum pubescens, assembly GCA_030864215.1. Lineage (NCBI taxonomy): Eukaryota > Viridiplantae > Streptophyta > Magnoliopsida > Solanales > Solanaceae > Capsicum > Capsicum pubescens. Next base: position 40,057,963 of record CM061549.1, read on the forward strand.
AATCAAGTGATTCTTATCTTCTACTACTCCAGAATATCTAGATAATTCTGCAAGAAAAAAATCTAGTGATTTTTATCTTTTATTACTCTAGAATATCTAGATAATTCTATAAAGATATTTATTCAAAATAATACACTACATATTCTAGAAGAACCGATTCCAAAAAATCATCTTTTGAACTTTTTTTCACACTAATAACCTTAGTCATAAGAGTATTTGTCAAAACTATCTTTGTTTTGTTTAACGAAACTTCATATTATTGTAAGACTTTAGACATTTTGAAACAAATTCAATTCATCAAAATGATTTATAATATTTCAAATCAGAGAGGACGTAGTATTTTTACCTCTGTGCAATGTCCTCGCAATTTTTACCTTTGTTTTTTGGGCCATTGCTTACCTCTTTATCTTTAGGCAAAGGACCTAGCATATTTTTAATATTTTTTTTTTTTAATTCAACGTGTGATTTCACTTCTTCTTCGGTTTTGCCAGTAGCCTTAACCAAATAATCCCACATATCTGGTGTTTCATTAAAGTTATAAGTATCCAAAGCAATCTCAAATTTTTTATTTTCCTCCCAAGTCCAAGTTGAAATTGATGTTTTGGTGTGAAAAAATTTAATGTGGATACTTCATTTATAGCAATTGAGGAATACAAAAGGCCAAAAATATATAACTGGTTACAGTTCATTATCTTGGATTTTCTGAAAAGATATATATGGTTGGTGCGGATTAGAAATTTACAGTCACTATTTTTCCTTTTAGCAAATCTTAAATTTAATAAAATAAATAAAATAACTTTTTTATAAATCAGGATCAGTCATCCAAATCAAAAAATTTATCCAATATTTACAGCTCTAAATATATATTGAGTGTTGGTAAGAAATTTACATTTGAAAACTCAAAATCAATAGTCTAGATTGTAAATTTTGTCTGATATTAATCTCTTACATATATCTATAGCAATTGAGAGACATAAATGGACAAAAATATAAAACTGGTTACAGCTAATTGTTTTGGATTTTTTGAAGAGAGATATATGGTGAGTGCCGGTAAGAAATTTAAATTTTAGAAATCAGGATTAGTCATTCAGATCAAAAGAGATTATACTTGCCTCAGATTGTCTTCGGTAGGCCATCTTGTGATCATTTGTACTATTGATTAGGATAAATATATCATCTAGGCAAATTATAGGCTCTATGTTATAATGAACGCCCTTCTAATATTATATAAGATGCTAATAAGATCAGTGCATAAATTACCAGTTCATATCGTATATCTGTTACTTGTTGGCTCATACATTTTTTCACTTTGATATTTGACTCGTATGAGCTTTTGTACTTATCCAACTATTATTCTGTCTGCTTTCACACCAGTACATGTTGTTTATGTACTAACCTCCTGGGGGCACTACGATTTATTGATACAGGTTCAGATCCTCAGGATAGCAGACGTCCATGTTAGGCTCTATTGTCATTTTCAACTGATATTTCGGTGAGCTATATTTTTCAGTGTAGCTACAGCCTTCCCTCGTGTGTGTATGTGTGTGTGTGTGTGTGTATATATATATATATATATATATGTTATATTGGGTGTCTTGCCCGTTATTGTCCCATAATCTTGCGTATGTCACCTAGTATTGGTAAAGTAAGTGTTTACGATTCTTATCCGTCATTATCATTTTGAGACATGACAAACTTGGTATCAGAGCTTAGGTACAGTTGTCCTAGGGAGTTTATGAAGCCGTGTCTAGTAGGACCTACCTTATCGATGTGTTGCGCGATGTATTTATAATTAAGGGACTACATGGACATTTAGGAATTTGACCTTCATTTATAATCTAAATCGTGCAGCAGAACTAAGTCATAGGAAGTTACTTTTGACTGTTATTCTGCTTATTTATGATACAGATCATGTCTGCTATAAAAAGGGATAAAGCAGCTCAGCAGGCCATTATTGGCACTACTGAAGAGGTAACCACTATCATGCAATCTCCTGTATTAGTTGATCTGAATAGGACTCAAGAAAGTTGGTTGGATTCTATACTTTCAGGTTCTCAAATACTTGTAATGGAAGGACCTACAGGGGCTTCTGCACCTCCCGTGGTACCAACAGTAGTTCCTATCCCGCAACCAAATGCCTCAAACCAGGATCTCATAGGAGCAATATAGTCGCTCACACAGTTAGTAGCCATTCAGGCCAAAAAATAGAATGTGGACGTACCTGTTGCTACTCAGCGAGGGATAGCCGAATCTAAGATCAAATACTTTCTTCGTATGAATCCACTAGAATTCACAAGTTCTAAGCTTCCAGAGGACCCTCAACAATTCATTGATGAGACTCATAGAATTTGTAAAGTGATACGAGTATCGAACACAGATGCAGTTGAATTAGCCGCATATCGACTGAAAAATATTATTGTTGATAGATATGATAAGTGGGTTGCCTCGAGAGGTCAGAAAGCTCCCCCATCGGTCTGGACAGACTTTGCAAAAGCCTTCATGGACCATTTCATGCCATTAGAGCTCAAAGAGGCAAGGCTGGATGAATTTCTATCTTTAAAGTAGGGTAATCTTAGTGTCAAGGAGTTCTGTTTACGGTTTACACAGTTGTCTCAATTTTCTCTAGAGATCGTTAGCACACAGACGTCACAGATTCATCGCTTTATGGTTAGCACACAGACATCATAGATTCAGCGCTTTACGAATGGACTTGCGGGTCCCTTAAAGGACCTTCTTTCATTTGTTGCTATGAATAAGGATTTAGATATAGCAAGGATCATGGTGCGTGCTCAACAGTTAGAGGAGGATCAACATAATCGTGAAGTAGATAGCGAGAGGGAGCAGAGTAAGAGAAGGAAAGTAGTGGAGTTTCCACTAGTAGAGAGCTACCTAGGTAGACCCAGTCAACTATGTGCTCTACATCTACTTCTCCTGCTTAGTCTTTTAGACGCAGATATAAGAAGGGTCAGACTTCTAAAGCACCAAACTTACCGCCTCCGAAGGGCATCAGTCGAGGGTTACCACCTTGACCTACATGTAGGCAGCGTGGCCGAGCACATGGAGGAAAGTATCAGTATGGTTCAAATGTGTGTTATTGGTGTGGTATAGAGGGTCATATGGTACGTGATTGTCCGTAGCTCAGAGATAAAGATAGAGGTGATCGATCACAGCCTACAGGGTATGTATCAGCTCATCATCATCAGTGTCTTCTTCTTCTCGGAGTCCTCAAGAACCAGCAGGTAGAGGATCTAGTAGGGACAGAGGGCCCGGTTCGAGCGCTGGTCCGAACCGTATGTACGCACTAGTTGGTCGACAAGATTCAGAGACATCTCTAGATGCGGTGACATGTACCTTAGTTGTCTTTTCACATGATGTATATCACCTAGGCAAATTATAGGCCCTTCTAAATATTATATAAGATGATAATAAGATAGGTGCATAGGTTACCAGTTCATATCGTATATGTGCTACTTGTTGGCTCATACGTTGTTTCACTTTGATATTTGACTCATATGAGCTTCTACTTATCTAGCTGTTATTTTGTCTGTTTTTATATCAATACATGTTGTTTATGTACTGACCTCCTGGGGGCACCACATTTTATTCATGCAGGCTCAGATCCTCAGGATAGCAGACGTTTACGTTAGACCCTATTACCATTTTCAGTTAATATTTTGGTGAGCTCTATCTCTCTGGAGCCAGTCTATGTCTAGTATTTTTTTTATTATATGTACAGGTCTCAAGCTAGGCATGGCGGGCCCTATGCCGACGAGTCATAAGTAATATAGCGTGTTAAGCTGACTAGAAGCTTCATGGACATCATGTAGTATTGTATTGTACAGTCTTGTCAATATAACTCCCTTGTGTATATATATAGCTTATATTGGCTATCTTGCCCATTATTGTTCCATAATCTTACGTATGTCACCTAGTACTGGTAAAGTAAGTGTATACGGTTCTTGTCCATCATTATCATTTTGAGGTGTGACGATTTGTCCGATATTTATTGCTCTAAGTATATAGTGAATGTTGGTAAGAATTACATTTCAAGACCCAAAATCAATAGTCTAGATTGTAAATTTTGATTGTGTTCTGGCTTTTGCTTCTCAAAGTGTGTATCCTTTCATTTAGGATGACCTAGCGTATTTATAACTCTAGTTGACTATACCATTCAAGTAGACTTCTAACTCCACAATGACTCCCTTGCTTTATGGAGTCTCTTGATCTATCCTCTTTGAATAGCTTATCACGTTTAGACTCTTATCCAGTCCATGCTATATGCAGCAATCCATATCCTATCCAATAGAAATATATTCCTAAGATGTAGGACTCGTAGTGCAGGTTGGACACATCTTACATTCACTTTGAATAGATATCTTATCACGTTTAGACTCTAATATAGTCCATGTTATATGCAACAATCCATATCCTATCCAACAGAAATCCTAGGACTTCTACTGCAGGTTGGACTCAACTCAAAGGAACAAGTAGAAACAACTTGCTTCCTGCACATGTTCCATAACTTTGTTAATCATTAAAATCTTCTTAAGTCTAATTGACCAAAAAAAAAAGATTGAAAGTAGCACCCAATGGTGTGGGGTGGCCTAATAGTTCAATAAAGTTGGGTTGAGTACCGTGAGGTCTCAGGTTCAATTCCAACCTTGTAGGAATCCGAAGAGCAGTACAGAATCGGCACCAACCACAAATTCCTACTTACACCAATAAATTTACGGTTAAACTTCCTCAAATTCTTCGTTGTCAGGATCACTTCCCTAGTAAGGATCCATACCATTAAATGTGAAAAAGTCACTTTCTTCCCTATTTTGAAGCTTCTCATAATATGACTTCTTTTTGTATTCAGAAGCAAACACAATTTACTCAATTCAAGGTACATATATCATAAACTTATGACGAATGTACCTTGAATCGAGAAAATTTACATATGTTTATGAATACAAAAAAAAAAAATACACGCTTTATCACGGTCCACAAGATCAAAATAAATCCCTTTTCTAATTTCACACCTTTTGCATAACTTTTAGGTTATGATCATACGACAATCAGATCAGACTACATTCAACACATTTATTTCCAATACACTACCGAAAAGCTATTGTAAACGAAGAAAAAAAAAAATATTTAAGACAGTGAGATAAAATCTCAAGTGGTCACACAATTACTCTTTAGGGTTAGGAGCACAGGAAAGGCAGGCTGCGACGATGCTAATATGATTGTTCTCAAAGCAAAACCCGATACAATTATATTTTGCTTTTATATAAATAATAAATATTCTCTTTGATTGCTACAAGTATATTTAGTTTTCTTATAAAGTCACTCAAAATTTAATTGAGTAATACATTTGACTTAAACTCCATTTAATTGCAGTTATTTCATGACTTTCATTATAGAACAATATTTGTTGTTGATTTTGTTGTAATTGAATGTCTATCAATTTCAAACATGTCATGTCTCATTGTTATATTTTCCTATAGCATTAATTATTCAAATCCTCGCCATCAAAATGTGATAGAATATAGTCGGAATTCTTTCACTCTTAATCGACAATTTCAAGCTTGAGTTTTACCAATAGAAAAAAAATTCTGTAAAAAATGTTTAATTCCTGTAGTGAATCTATTCGGTTTGGATTTGAATTAGTAATATCAGTGTGTTTCGAGTATTGAAGGGGAGCCTTGTGACCGGGAGGTCACGGGTTCAAGCCTTGGAAACAACCTCTAGCAAAAATACAAGGTAAGACTGCGTACAATACCCTTGTAGTGAGGCCCTTCCCTGGACACCGCGCATAGCGGTAGCTTTAGTGCACCAAACTGCCTTTTAGTGTGCTTCGAGTATTGGAAACCTATATTAAAAATGTAATCTCAACAACATATGCAATGAATTCCACAACAGGAGTTTGATTAGGGTTATTTGTATGCAACTTTACCAATACATTGTAGGAATAGAGGGGTTTGTTTCCGACATACCCTCAACTCACGTAAAACATAAAAAAGACCTTCAAAGATTCACGCTAAGAAGTGTCATCAACTGAAGTAGTAGGATTATCCAGTAACTTGCCAACACAAGTAGTTCCTAATATGTCTGCTTTGACTAGTAAACTTCCATAGCTTCACAGGAGGAACTAGTATATAAACAAAATGATCAGAAAGTGATTTTCAGCTGTTCCTTCACAAGCAAGTCCGCTACCCCATTCTGCTCCCGATAACTATCAATGACCTGTATTCAAGTAAAATGGATGAATAAGCAATCTTACTACCAAAGCGTCATGTCATTCTTAACCAGAGGTCTCGGATCGAGCCCTGGATAAGGAAAACCACTCAGTAGGAGGCATTTTTCCCTTTAATTAGTGTAACGCGGCGTGAGCCTGGATTAGCCGGGCCCGATGCGAGTACCAGACACCAGATGAGAAACAAAAAGAAAGTGTTGTGGACCGTACGAATCGCACAGTGGCCTGTCTATATAGCTAATTATTCAATGACAGTGAATTTAATAATTAATAGCAAGTATGACTTGATGCTTTTGTGGTTGAGTTTGGTCCAACGTCCATTTCTTTACATGGTGGCCGAGCAGGTACAGGTCTTGGGATCGAATCTCCCTGTCATGCATTTTCAAAAATAATATTCACATGTTTGTCCCATCAAGAAAAAGAATGAGGGCAGCACGTGAGGGAGTGTGTTGAGCTAGATGAGATGATCACATACTTCCAATGCTTTCCATAATGTTGGATTTCATGCTGCTACATAGTTCTCAAGACCTAATAATTCTCAGAAGAAACCTTCTCATAGATGTTGCTTCAACATTGTAACAACACGAGTGCATACCTGGTTGGCAGGATTGTCAGTGTGCTCTAATCCAAGGTACTGCTCCCAAGCACCATACACATCTTTTCTCTGGAAACCGATTAGAAAATTACGCTATGAAAACATAACTGTTGAAGACTATGCATCAACAAAGATGGAAAGGAAGCGGCACATACCTGAAAATAGCTGGCCACTAAATCAGTGTCTTGAAGGTAATGGGGACGACCTAGGGAAACAAATGCAAATTTCCACTGCGGAGAAAAAGTACCACACGTCAAAAGACTTTCACGAAAAAAACTATAAACTTCACTGAGAAAAGGACTAAAAAACGTTTAAGATGACAATGTTTTTTCTTTTTCGGATTTAGTAAAATCTGTATTTTTCAATAATAACTTCAAACACATGTTCAAATTAACATATGAACAATCAAATGAAGTTTAAACTTCGTATTTTCAACTTTGAACTTTTAACAATAAGTTCAACCCAACTTATGAATAACCAAAAATAAAGTTCAAACTATTTTTTCTTGAAAATAGAAAAATCAAATGTTAAGAATTTCAACACAAGTTCAACCAACTTATGAACTATCAAAATGAAGTTTCAAGAACTTCAAACACAAGTTCTAACAGTTGAAGAACTGAAGTTCAAACAATTTTCTGGAAAATAGTAAAACCAACTTTAAAAATAAGAGATGAATTAGAAGGCTTCAAATCTACCGAAGTCACAGTATGTCCTTAAGGAAATTATTCCTCTCAAGTATTCGAGGTTATGAAATACATCCTCCCAGGATAAAATGAAGCACTTCGACCGAAAAGCGGTACCTCAAACTCTGCTGACCTACGAACGCACTCAACGGTCGCAAATCACACTAGAGTTTTTTTTGCCAAAATTTTCATATCTATACCTGAGGTAAAATTCAGGTATATATGGTCATCAAGGTGTTGCTTCATGAAGAGAAACCGTGGTTTAGAAAGGTGCACCCCTTCGGAAAAAGTGCAACTCTTCGGAAAAGTCACAACTCATTGGACAGGTCATAACTATCCAAACTGAAAAGGTGTCTATTCAAATTATATCCTTTTCTTGGTGTCTTCTAAAAAAGAAAACGTATTCATTTTTCATTCACACTTCGATTGAATACCTCTGAAAACTTCTCATGTGGAACCAGCAATTTTTTCTGAATGCGAGCTTTAACTTCAGTCAATGTCTCATGCTCATGAATAACCAGTAAAAAGGGCTCACCAAAGTTCTGTATTTGCTGTAAACACAAAAGAAAGGAATTTTTATAATTAAAAAACAAACAGTTATTTCAACAATATCTTTTCACATGTACTTACTGCTTGATTTTGAGTTGTATCCTTCATAAAATGATAAACGTGAATTAAGCGACTATGAGGATCCAGGTTTTCCTCCTCTTCAGGAATCTGTAATGCAAACCGTGTCAGTTAAATGCAAACATCTATAAAATCTATGCTACAGCTACTACAGGTTTATACTCAAATGCGGGATGGCAGAAGAAATTGGAATGCTAGGGAGGTAGAGGATTTTCGACAACTACTTCACAGTGGTTAAAATCAGCCTCAATTGCTCAAAAGTAAGGTGGATTCAAAGATCTGAGGAGTTAGACTAATGAAATAGACAGAGGAGGATCCAGGATTTTGAATTTGATGGATCAACCTTTAGCTTCTTACAAATGAACTTATTGCAATTTTGAAATCATTGGTCAATAATGTAATATTTGTTAAAAATTTAAGTAAATTCCATATGTTTCATATTTATATATTTGTCAAGAACTCTCATATCCAAAAGATGAATTGGCGGAATCAAAGTTTGTTGCGATGGATGTGTGGGTTTACTAGGAGAGATAGGATTAGAAATGAGCTTATCCGAGATAAGGTGGGAGTGACTTTGGTGGAAGACAAGATGTGAGAAGCGAGATTGAGATGGTTCGGGCATGTGATGAGGAGGTGCACGGATGCCCTGGTGCGGATGTGTGAGAGGTTGGCTATGAATAGATTCAGGTGATGTAGAGGTAAACCGAAGAAATATTAGAGGGAGGTGACTAGACATGGAGCAGTTATATCGTACCGAAGACATGAACCTTGATAGGAAGGTGTGGAGGACGCGAATTAGGGTGAAAGGTTAGTAGGAAGGAGTGTGTCTATGCTAGTAGGTAACAGTGTTGTTTTGTTATTCGTGTTAGTAATTATAGTGCTACGCTTGTAGTGTCTTGTTCTTAAGAGTTTTGGTGATGTTTGTTTGTTGTTCCGAGTAGATCGATTGTAGCATTATTTTGTGGCAGTTTCGTTTCAGTTACTACCTATTATTTCTTGTTCTTAGCTTATTTATGTCTTTTTCTAGACTATTTTTGTCTTGAACTAGGGGTCTATTGCAAACAGTCTCTCTACCTCACCACTGAGGTAGTGGTACGGACTACGTACACTCTACCCTCACCAAACCCCACGTGGTGGGAATATATATGCACACACACTGAATGAAAAACACTGTGTTCAGATGAATCCAGTACTTGTGCTCCGCATCCATCGCTGGTAATAGATGTTATCTGAGTGATGAAGACTAGGAAGCAGTGAATCATCGTTTACTCCATTGCAGCGTATCAAGGCAATGCTGGGAACGATATTTAAACATCTATCTGCATGCTCAAAGGGTGCCTAGAAGGCTGAAGCAGATATGAGAACTATTCTATTGTGTATGTTATGGACTTTATCGCAGGAGAGAAACAATGCTTGCTTTGAAGGGCATATAGATCACATAAATGGAACTCGTAATGTCTTCAAAATCTGTATCGCTGGCGTAAAACTAGTCCCCTAGTGAATCTGAATCAGTAAATGGACTTTCTGGTTTTGTTGGATCCTTAGATGCTTTCTGTACCATCTAGGTTTTTTATTAATAAACTTATATCGTTCAAGAAAACAACGATTGTAGAAAATGAAACATATTAATGGCACAACAACACAAGAACAGCATGACAGATGACACAAAGAGAGGTAGAGAGAGACCAAATATTCATATGACCAACATTAAATACGTCATGCCACAGCACAATATGCTAGATGCTTAAGCAGAAAACGAATGTAATGATACGGAGATTGTAGCTTGAAATGGAATAAGAAAAATCAGTGAAATGAGTGACAAAATCAGTGAAATGAGTGGCATTCATATAGATCCATTGCACAAAAGTAAACCTTTACCTGCTTTAGTGATAAGCTAAGGAAGCAAACATCAGATATCAAAACGTACCTCCTCGGCACGTAGTGTGCAGTATTTATCATTTATATTCTCAATCTTTTCATCAAGGGGAAAAATCTGCAGTAAAAAGATGGATGCCAGGTTACAAATGCTACCAAGGAACAAACTGGAAAACACAGTTACATCACGTCTCTTTCATGAAAATTTGTACCTCATTGGTATTTAGGCACATCATTGCATTCACAAACACATGTATTTAGCTACATCATTGCTCAATAAACATATATACACAAAGACACATTATGGCGTTATTCTTTTCTTTAAAGTTTAACCTAACGTTGGATATTCTCCACTGTCTTCAGCACCATAAAACTGTGCTCTTTAGAAAACAACAGAATAAGTACAACAGATTAAGCGTACAACCAGTGAGCTCATCTGAGTACTGAGAAACGAGAAGGATCTCATCACATCTAAAACCACAGTAAAAGGAAGTTATGCAACATCATAGAACCTTATATATCTTGTGGTAAAAAATTTCCAGCAATCTTAGTTCAGCATCCGGACGTGACAATTCAACCTGCATCATAACACTAGATATCATGAGTGATCCACTTGCTACTGAACAGACAAGGTACTAGTTCCCACAACGTGTTGTATAGACTTTTTACTTATTAATAGAGAAGGGAGAGTGTTCAAAGACATCCAGTTCTAAAGCACAAGAAAACTCCAAAGTCACCTGACCTCAGTTTTCACGGCATTAAGAACATCGCCTAAGGTACTTTGTTTTGGAGATCTGACAGTATAGGTAGTCACCTGAAAATGGTCGGTCAAAGATTATATTACAGAAAGGTGAGGAAAAATGTGTCGTAAAAGCAAAAAGAATGCCTTTCAGCACTCACTTCATCTTTGTCAGCATGATTAAAATTAACTTGGAGAGTTTTTAAGTCCTGCAGCTCCAGGAGATGAATATCCAGGACTTCATAATATAAGATATCTGACCTCTATCCAAAGAGGGAGACGATGTCAACAAGCAATAATTAGTATAATAAACAGTTATACGCAGTAAGCAGATACCTGCATATCTAGGAAAATCCGAAAAGGACAAAATACCTGATTATAGTGACTCAGCATTTCTGTGAGACGATCAACTCCACGATACCTTATTGGCTGAGGCTTTGGCTGCTGTGAGTAGCAGTTATGTGATGTAAGTCTTACTTTTGATGGATCATCCAAACGAAGATGGCGAGCTAAGCATTCAACAACTTCATCATAGTTGTTCAGCTTTGACCTAGAATTATGTGTCATCAACCAATGAAAAGAGTTGACAAAATATCAACCTAGAACTACTAATCATACAAAACCAGATACATACAACTCCAGAGTGAACTCGTCCTCCTTGGGTTTCTCCAATGAACGAAAACGAACAACCTGGAAACCATCGAATAGAGTTCACAACTGTTAAAATGACAGGGCTTTTAAAAATATATCTTGGGCAATCTTCCTCTCATGAGCTAGCTTTTGAGGTTGAGTTAGGCACAAGGTCCATTTCTTTATCAATATACAACTAAAACAATGAGAGCATGCAGCACAAACCTGGCGATTGTGCACGTATTCCAAAAATGAAGGGACCTCTGGAAAGCGACATTGTTCATTCCCTTGCTTCCGAAGGGATTTCTGAAAGCAAATAATATCCCCATCTTCTAGCTGCAAAGCCAGGGTAGTGCATAAAATTTTTCATCGCTAATAGGTCCATCAGAAGAAACAATTGAAGGAAATCGACTACACAAGCAAATGCATTAAACAAAAAACAAAGGGGCTATCGCAATTGATTCCACGTACTCGAGAACGACGGAAACTCAGATTCTTGTCAATATGTTCACACATCACATTCGGTTCAAATTTTATTTCCTGTGAATAACAAAACCTGAAAATCACACATCATATATTTTGAGTTAAGAACCTAACAGCAAGAGAAGAAGAAAAATTAACCTCAAAAAGTTCAATTTCTTCATCAGACGAAAAGCCAGCCAACTCATTTAGTTTTGCCAATATCTCCAGCGGCTTACCACTTCCTTTCACAAAAAGCCGTCCAACATACCTGAAGACAAAAAGGGAATTAAAAAGAGACCAAAATACCGAATATACACAGCCCCAAACAATTGGATTTTAACAGCACTTCAAGCTTCAAATTCGTTAAAATTTTGGATTGACCCTTCCAATAAGATGTCCTTAACAAGTCCAAAAGAAATCACAAACAAATCAATGAAGGTAGTCTTCTGAATTTTTCCCTTTCTCGTTGTATACTCATGCTAACTACGCTTTTGAATCTTTACAAATTTTACACCTCTACGTTGAGTAAAAATCAAAGCATCATACCATGTACTCATGTTTTCTCAAAAAAAAAGAAAAGAAAGAAGAGGAAATCCAGTCTCCAGAATCCAAACAAGAAAATGACTACTTTAGTGAAAGTATTCAAACTATAAAGAAGCAAAATGTAATACCTAATCCTCTCTTTCAGAGGGTCATAAAGTTTTAAAAATAGAAGAATTTCTTCCCTGGTCGTCTTCCCTGGTGGATATAAAGGACGCAAATCCTGCAAGAATACACAAAATATAAAATAAAATGTAAAAGTAAACATGCAGAATAAAGCCTCACAAAGAAAACATGTGACAAGTCGATCACTGAAAAGGAAGACAAGAAGGCAAGTAATGCATTACCAGGCATAATTCTACTTCCAGAAAAAGTTTTAGCTCATCGTTGTTCAATTTATTGGAAACCTCTCTCAGTTCACCAACCTGAAAGTACATCATGCAAGATCATTAACACCAAGTTAATCAACAACGCCTATCCTTTAACAGATTGTAGAAGACATGCACTACAGAAGAAAGATTGCGAGATAAAAATGATCGTGATACCAACAACAATCGTCACGCTTCAAGAAAATCTGACCTGAAGGGTCAAAATACCTCCAACCAAAAACACACTACCAACTAAAGACATCTATTTTTCTAAGCAAGGCGATATTGGTGGATGTCAAACTCAATAATCAAAATTTTCAGGAAACAAAGATAAGATAGCAATAAATACTGCAGTACTTAGTGGATCAAAGTCCACATAGCTTTTTTGGTAATGGTGGTGCACAGGCCAATTTGTGCAAACCTTAACGATTCCACCAGGTATTTGCTATTTCCTACCAGCACAAGTACCAGGTTGAGCCCACATAACTCTTGTCAAAGATATAATTAATTAAATTAAAGTACGGTCTCTCTAACATTTTAGACACATACTTTAACAAGGTATCAAAGCAGGCGGAGGTCCTGGGTTCAAATCTCACAACAAACCTTTATCAAAAAGAACTTCTACGTGTTTGGCTCATCAACGGGACACAAGCCCACACGTGAAGGGTGTGTGCTGAAGATATAATTGATCAAATAAAAGTATCTCTCTAACAGCTTAACAATTTAGATGAGATGGTCACATACTTCAACAACTATATTACTCCCTATGTTTCAAAAAGAAAGATTTGTTTTAACTTGATACGAAGTTTAAGAAAATAAAGAGGACTTTTGAATCTTGTGGTTTTAAATTAAAATTATGTCAAATGTACCAAAATGTCCTTTAATCTTGTAGTCTTAGATATGCCAAGTGGAAAATTTAAATTAAAGTGTTGCCAAGAAAAAGAAAGGGCCATTTGTTTTGCAAAAGAATAAGAAGGAAATACTTTTCTAAAAGGAGGGAGTACTCTATTTATTCTTGCAAACATACAAAACGGTTATCCTTACCTATAGTCTCTGTTGTTAGGACAGATTAACCACATCAAGCACAAGAAATTAATGAATCAAACTGTCTCATATAGTTGAAGAAGAAAAATAATAGTAATGAATTCCTTTAAAATGCTTATATCATACACTAACATGAAATATACAAAGAATTATCCCCCATAAAGCTGCATTCAGAACTCAGGCGAAGAGCGCACTGCAAAAAGATAGGCTTGTCAGACAGAACTTACAGGTCGAATTTCCTCTAGAGCTGTCAATGCACGATTAGGCCGATATGTGTGGTTCTGGCGTTTTGCCCATAGCCAGTAACGTTGAAATTGCACTGGTATACCAAATGCCTTAGCAACTTCCTCCTGGAAGCAGATGTACCATCAGACAAGCACCACACTTGAGACTTACATTGATTGACCAATGACATATCTTTAGCTTATCAACTGAGAGAGCCAACATAATTTTGTGAACCATCATCACCTAATCATTAGAACTCCTTGTTCTCAATTTTTTACTTGCATTAGCACTCGGAATTCGAAGTTTTATCTTTTGACTCGATATAAAACAAGTACAGGAAGTTTAAATTTCATATTTCAAGTTGTAGAAGCAGCAAATCACACATGACACCTCTTTATTAAACAACGGAAACTGAACTCATTCCCGTGCAGTTCATACAATTGCTCGTCAGAAAACAAAATACAACAGAATGATAAATGTACCTTGAATTGAGTAAATGACATCTGTTTCTGAATACGAAAAGAACGCACTTTATCATGGTCCACGAGATCAAAATAAATCTCCTTCCCAATTTGCTCACCGAGGTCTTCATCACGAGCTACCTGGAAAATAAAATGATTGGTTTAGTTAAAAGTTTCTCAAGTATAAAGACACAAGAAGAAAGGGATAGAGACAAAAAGTTGAAACAAACCTTGATTATTGTGTAGAGACAAGCCTGTTTTTTCACTCTTACCTGAAATTTGAGGTCGATAAGTGATTACTATGACTGAACCAGTATAATGAGAATTAAATCAGCAGTACTGAATAGAAATCCACCCAAAGATGCTAGGCTATGTCCTTATCCACATTGAATATAATCTTTTGTCCTCATCACTTTCACGTATATATACAAGCATATATGCGTTTGAATACTTTATTAGTTCTACGGTGGATTGCTGCCAAAATATGGATTACTAGAATATATCGAATTTCGGAAGGCCTAAGATCTGACATAATTGCAACATTTGGAAGTACTGCGTTACCGATGGATAGTCTTGGATGCACCACGACATTGTGAAATGTGCGATATTGTGTTTGTATCTTCGTTTGACTATGTTTATATAAGATGGCAGTTATTTATGTAAGTTGTCTTAGCCTTGTTAAGTTATCCAGTTTGCTAGGCAGGGTAAGTGCCCTTTTAGCGCTAATGAGGGGGCTTTCAAAATTGCGTCAGCGACGTACGTTCACACAGAAATACAGCAAATAAATTCATTCAGTATACATTTTAACCAAATTTTAGGCCAATTTCACAGCAGATTCATAGAGGACTACTTTAAAACAAAACTGTAGAAACAAGGTGAATGCACACAGCAAGACAAATAATAAATTCAGTAACAATCGCATTTTAAAGAGAAATTTCAGGTCAACTTCACGCCCGCGGTTATAACATCAGACTACATTCAGCACATTTATTTACAAAACTGCACCAAGAAGAGCTACTGCAAACAAAGAAAATACAGAGAGTGGAAGTGCAAGAACGAAGTGAATATAAACAGCAATAGTAACAATAACATTTTAAAAGAATTTTTAGGTAAATTTCACAACACATTCACATTGGAGTACTGGACCATATTCAGCACATTTATTTTCAAAATTCAAAACTATACCGAGGAAAGCTTACCGCACAAAAAAAGTACGCAAATCAAAAATCAGATTTTTATAAGAAATTTCAGATCAACTTCACACCACAATCACAACAGACTACATTCATACCCTCCAACATTTGGTATATACAAGCACACAATCAAACTTGTATCATGTAAAACAAGTACACATAAAGTCCTATGTGGCTGACACAGATTTAAGAATTAATTGATCTCATTTAATATTGAAGGGGTTACAGCTGTATATATAGAGAACTGAAGAATAACTAATTACAGAATAACCCAGATGTATTTAATAATTATATATGTAGTCTATTATCCCCCCGCAAGCTGATCAGCGGTAACGAGGGGCAGCTTGGAGCAGAGAGACTGAAAAGGCTGTAACGGAAGAGGCTTGGTGAGAATATCAGCAAGCTGGTCAGTAGATGGGACATAGTGCGTGGCCATTGCTCCTGCAAGTACCTCATCGCGAACAAAGTGACAGTCAGACCCAACATGCTTCATACGATCATGAAGGACTGGATTTTTGGTAACACAAATAGTGGACTGATTGTCACAATAAATCTGTGGTTTCGTCGGGGGAATGCCAAGTGCATCCGTAAGGTATCGTAACCACATGGCTTCAGCAACACCCGCAGCTATGGCACGATATTCTGCTTCTGTGGAGGAACGGGACACTCGCGTTTGCTTCTTGGTGCACCAGGAAATCAGATTCGGTCCCATCATAACAATATATCCAGTAGTGGACTTTCGATCATCTTTGTCGTTAGCCCAATCCGAATCAGAAAAAACAGATATATCAAACGAGCCCTTTTGAAATAAAATTCCACAGTGAAGAGTACCTTGAAGGTAGCGCAGAATGCGTTTCAAGGCCTGAAAGTGTTGTTCTGTGGGAGCATGCATTGATTGGGAGACTCGATTGACTGCATATTGGATGTCCGGACGAGTAACAGCAAGATAATGAAGTCCACCGACGAGGCTCCGATATAGTGTAGGATCGGCAAAGGGAGTATTCGGCCCTGGGGATTGGCGGACTGCCATGGGAGTGACCGCGGGTTTGCAGTCTGTCATTCCAGCCCGATTTAGAAGTTCAAGGGTATATTTTGTCTGATGCATCAATATGGTTCCCGATTTGCGGATGAGTTCGAGGCCAAGAAAGAACTCCAGAGGACCGAGGTCCTTAAGTTTGAAGTCACGATGCATAGCTTCAGTAATTTCAGTGATGAGTGATGACGAGCTGCCTGTAATAACAATATCATCCACATAGATAAGAATGATGACTGTCCCTCGAGAACAGTGAAGGGTGAAGAGGCTGTTGTCATGATGGTAGGTGCGAAAACCAAGACCCTGCAGAAAAGTAGAGAGACGTGTGTACCAGGCACGAGGGGCCTGTTTCAGGCCATACAGTGATTTGCGAAGCTTGCAAACATAGTGAGGACGGTTGGGATTAACATATCCCGGTGGCTGAACCATATAGATTTCTTCCTCAAGATGACCATGAAGAAAGGCATTGCTGACGTCTAGCTGATGAAGCGGCCAATCATAGTGAAGAGCAAGAGACAAGACCAGACGAATAGTCTGTTGCTTAACAACAGGGCTGAAGGTCTCCTTATAATCCACACCATACTCCTGATGATACCCTTTTGCAACCAGACGTGCTTTATAGCGAGAAAGAGATCCATCTGAATTTCGTTTGATGCGAAACACCCATTTGCACCCAATAGACTTGCGGTTACTAGGCAGAGGTACCAAATCCCATGTACGTTGTTCATTCAGAGCCTGAAATTCCTCATCCATAGCTTGGCACCAGAAACTATTTTTGGAGGCTTGGTTGTAGGTAGTAGGCTCAGTTGTGGGATGTGCATCAAAGGGTATTTGAGTGTGGTAGGCTTTGGGTTTGAAGGTACCGGCCTTGGCTCGGGTTGTCATAGGATGAGTGTTGAGTGGAGGGTGATTAGGAAGGGGTGGTGGAGTTGTATGATGCGTGAGCGGGGGTTGGGTGGGGCTGCCGTGGGAGCTGGGATGTGCAGCGGTGGATGGGGTGGCTGTATGTGTGTTAGGAGTATGATGTAGGGAAGTGGTGGGTTGTGTGGCAGTCGGCTGGGTGTTCGGGTGGGAGGTTTGGGGTTTCGGGTGGGTAGTGGTGTAGTGGGGTACCGGGTTAGGTGTCGAGTGAGCCGGAGCATGAGCGTGAGAAAAGGACGGAAATAATGGCACAACGCCAAGTGGATTGGGGGAGTATGGAGTAGAGGAAAGACTTGTGTAAGGAAATTGTTCCTCCACAAAACGAACATGACGGGAAACATATGTTTTCTGAGATACAGGATCGAAACATTTGTAACCTTTGATAGTGGGATGATAGCCTAGAAAGACACAAGGGGTTGACCGAGGTTGAAGTTTATGTTGAGTGTGCGGACGCAACCAGGGATAAACTAGACACCCAAACGGGCGGAGATGGATATAGTCGGGTGGATGATTGTAGAGACGGGCATATGGAGTGGAGTTGGAGAGAGTGTGAGTGGGCATGCGATTTATGAGGTAGTTGGCAGTAGCAAGGGCATCAACCCAAAAGGAAACAGGTAAGGTGGAATCATGGAGGAGCGCAACAACTGTTTCTATTAGGTGACGGTGTTTGCGCTCAGCAACGCCATTTTGTTCAGGGGTATATGGACATGAAGTGTGATGAAGAGCCCCTAGATTTTGAAGAAAAACACCAAATGCATTGTTGACAAATTCTTTGCCATTGTCACTTCGAAAAATTTTGATTTTGGCATTAAATTGATTTTGAACCATTCGGTCAAAGTTTACAAAAATAGTATAAGCTTCGGATTTAAATTTCAGAGGATAAAGCCAAGTGAATTTACTGTAATCATCAACAAAACAGATATAATAACGAAAACCTTGAACAGAAGGAACTGAGGTTGGACCCCAAACATCAGAATGAATTAATTGAAATGGCGCAGTGGCCTTGTGTTCAGACAGTGAAAAAGGTAAACGACAAGATTTAGACACTGAACAGGACTCGCAATGTAATTTTTCTGAAAAATTAAAACCTAAGGAAGATAAAATGGATTTGGTGATGGCGGATGATGGGTGCCCAAGCCGGCGATGCCAGGTTGACGAGAGAATGGCTTGACTCACAACAGACGGAGACCTGGATGGAAGAGTGTATAGCCCATGCTCACAGCGGCCCGTGTACCGCACCCGGTTCGTGGTATTGTCCACTATCTGGAAATTGGTGTCATTAAAAATGAGGGTGCAGTTATTTTCTTTAGTAAAGCGATAAACAGATAAAAGATTGGATGTGAGGGAAGGGACGTGGTGAAGGGTTGAGAGATGAAATTTACCATTTGGGGTATAGGCATACCCAGAGCCGGTGTTTGTGATGGGAAGGGATTGACCATTGCCTACTGTAATAGTTTCTGAGCCATGATACGGATGAGGAGCTTGAAGTTGTGAATAATCCGACGTCACATGGGTATTAGCACCTGTGTCTAGATACCAATCGCCAGATTGAGCGTTTGTGGACGCATGCATCGCCCTTGATCCTCCGGACTGGCTATTTACATTCTGCGAGTCATCATAACGATACCAGCAATTAGCCGCAGAATGGCCCCGTTTAGCACAAATTTGGCACGTCGGAAGATCTCGTGTGGGCATCCGCTGGTTTCCTCGTCCCTGTCCGCGGCCTGACTGGAAGCCGTCCCTCGGTGGAGGCCCGCCTCTGCCTTGCTGCCCGGTGTTTCGACGGTCACCGCCGCCGCTGCCTCGCCCTTGGTTACGGCGATCGTCACCGCGACCCCTGGCCGAGCCTCCGCTGCCAGCCGAGTAAAGAGCCGTGACGCCAGGGGTGGAACTGGCTTCTCCGAGCAGTAATTTGTGTTCCATGTCTAGATTCAATTCTTCTGCATTAAGCCATCCAGACAGTTGATTCAGAGTGATTTCGACAGGCGAGAGGCGAATATGCTGTTTGAGAGAGGAATAGCCAGCCGGAAGACCACGTATCACGGCATTCACCACGTCTCGTTCAGGAATAATCTCGTTCACAGCATCTAGGTCAGACAGAATAGAGGCCACATCATCAAGGTATTGAGTCATCGTCTTCGTTCCCTTCCGAAGAGTATGCAATTTGTCACGCAACTGAAAAATATGAGCCGTGGACACAGAGTTGTACCTTGTGGCTAGTGCGTCCCAAAGTGAAGCCGATGTGAGAAAACCTCGGGCGTGTTTGTGCACAGAGGGGCTAATAACTGCGAGAAGACAGGCTCGGATCTGAGTGTCTACGATCATCCACGGAAGGTAGTCGGGATTTGGGAGCTTGACGCCGTCCTTCTCGGCTGTCTCGGGCTGCAAATTGATTACTACACAACAATCTCATGCAAATTGCCATAGATGCTTATATCTACTCATTTAACTTTATACAAGCTTAAGTAACACATGGAAGTAATCAAAGTTAAAAAGCAAAAATGTCTGTAAAAGCAAATGAAAACGAAAAACAAGAAGATTATTACGTCTATCTTCATCGTTGGAGGAGTGATCACTGACATTGCCGTAAAACGGAGACAGTAAAACTAGCTGCTGACTTTGTTGTTGAGCTATGTAATCTCTATGATAGCTTTACTTGTCACCATTTTATTTTTCGACTGATATCTTTATGAAATTTGATGATTATTTATTATGTTATAATTTAATATTTAAAATTTAAATAATTAAAAAATTATAAATAAAAAATATTATAAATTATAGTAATTCTTTCATATTAATATAATAAAAAAATATATCTTAAAATATATTTTAAAATATAAATTAACCTAAAAAGTGAATAGTAACAGAGAATACAAAGTAGACAAGGAAAAGGAAGTGGGAAAGGTGGTGAAGGAAGAAAATTTTTATGATGTGCCGATGTTCATTTACATTACTAATGTGCTGTGAGTCCCACTTATTCTAATATCTTCTCTTTTTCTCACCCCCTCCATTCACTCCTCCCCAATCCCCACAAACCCACGACTGGGGTGGGCATAGTACGGTATGATATGATATTTTAAATTTTGATATGATAATTTTAATTTTTGGTATCTAAAATAAAAAATATTATTATTATATTAAATTAATTTGATATTTTTAAATTTAGTTTTGATATTTTACGATATGATAATTCGAGAACCATACTTTATTTGATTTCTACTTACATATATTCATATTAAAAAAACTTTAACTTTAAATTTTAAAAACGTCTCAATCATATTAGACTAACAACTATCTTTGTTAATCAATTACACAAAAAAACATTTCAATCACGATTGAATAGTGCGAGATGCAAACTCTGAATAACATTACCTAAACTTAAGCATAGTACTTCTAAATAATAAGTTTTCAAAAAAATTTATTTCTTAATAAAAGTTACTTTTGTGTTCAATTGACTAATGGATGATATATAAATATATTTAATAATCTTAAATATAATATATATATATATATATATATATATATATATATATATGGGTTTTATATGTTATTAAAAAACTTTAGTGCAGTATATGGTATTTCGATATTTATTGCATAAATACCAAATATCGTACCATATACCAAAATAATTTAAATTTTCTATCAAATACCATACCAAATACCATAACATCCATACCGCGATATAAAAATTTTCAATTTCGATCTGATATTCGGTATATACCATACCATACCATGCCCACCCCTACCCATGACCCCTCAACTCAACCCCTTGCCTACTCCTCCCCAAAAAGAAACTAGTCTACTTGGTGGCTAATTTAAAAAGAAATTAATTTAATCATATGTGTCTCACATATGTAGAATTTTTTATTATTTAAAATTAAATAATTTTATTTACTAAGTAGATTTTTAGTGAAATATAAAAAATTTAAATTATTTCTCAAAAATCCTTCACACTTTAATATAATATATATATATATATATATATATATTAATCAAATGTACGTACTTTGTACGTGTATATATCGTTAATTAATAGTAAACGTATGTATAAAAAAAACTATATTGATATAATAATGTGTGTTGTTATTATAAAAATAATTGATCCGAGATATTTGAATCTTATATATCACTGAGAGCACGTAGCTCATCTCTTGTCTCTTACTTCCAAAAGGGTGGTTCTCCAAACTGTTCTTTTGCATAAACTCATAGACCAATAGTTCTTTACTATCTTTCATAGACGATGTCCCTCACTACCTTTACTATCATTCATAGATGTCTATGTTATCAAAGCCACCAATAACCTTTGAACTTATAGGCAATTGATAAATATACCGATGTATTACGTATAATTTTGTGCGTTTTCATGAAAATTGAAGATTTAATGAAAATCAAAAAGCAATTGCCTAACGTTACATAATTTGTAGAAAATACTTGAGTATAAACTGCTATGAAATATGCAAGAATTAAATTGAACGAACAGAACATAAGAATTATTATATATTCTTGAAACAAAAAATAGAATTTTGATTGGTGAATACGTACATGTTCACCCTAAAAACAATTTTCTTATTCCTAACTTTTTTAAGTTAGTATTTCCAACCCATGAAATAAATAAGAGATAATACATAAAATACCTGAACTTAAAATTAATGTATAGTTCATATATAGAACGGGATCTTTCACGATTACTCACAACCTAAAATAATTCAATCAAAAATTAAATTATAATAAAATTGCGATCGTTGTTGACAACCAAAAACAAAAGTCGGTTGAGTGTTTTATAGCAATAAAACTATATTGTCTTTATTCATTAGCTAACAAAAGTTTACGACATTTTAATAGAATGTATTCTTTCTTTTTTTTTCATGCAATCGGAACTAACCTTTTCAATTTTGATATAGCGTACATGCGATGCACGTGTATATCACGTTAATAAAATATATATATCGCAAAATAGTAAAGTCAATGTAAACATAAGATAAAAATTGTTTAAATAATAATAAATAATGTTATTCTATTAATATAATAAGTAAATACAATATATTTTTGACTTTCAAAAATAATGAGTGTAGCTATATTATTTATATAGTATTGAAGATGTTTACTTCTCCTATATAAGTGGCAAAGAAGCAGCTGAAGCAGGCACCTTGTAGATGACATGCCTGCTCCAGCTGCTTCACCAGTGATTTTACTATATCATTCCTAATTAATTATTATAAGTTATTTATGTATTTTAAAATTAATATTATTTAATTAAAAAAAAAGTAAATTCAATATTTATGACATGTCTGCTTCAATCAGGATTTTACTATATTACCCCTAATTAATTATTATAAATTATTTACGTATTAAAAAATTAAAAATAGTTAATAAAAAATTTAAAAGAGACATTTATGACATGACAGTTTCAGCTGCTTCAGACGTGATTTTACTATGTCACTCATAATTAATTATTATATAAGTCATTTAAGTATTAAAAAATTAATAATATTTAATTAAAAAATAAAATAGACATAAAATAACAATTTAATTTTTTGATGTTTTTATAACTCGCTTAAGTATTAAAAAATTAATAATATTTAATCAAAAAGATAAAATAGGCATAAAATGATAAATTATTTTTTGATGTTTTCATTTAACTTGACATCTTATATAGGACCACTTAAAAAAAAATTCACAAGTATTTTTTATAATAATTTTACTATGTCACTTCTAATTAGTAGAATAGAAGAAAAAATATTATGAATCATAATAATTAAAACTTAAATTATTTAAAAAATATAATTGATTATCAATGTCACAAAAGTTTGAACAACTTAAAATATTGTTATACAAATTTCATTAATCTAAATATAATAATATATGTCTAACTTAGAATTTATCAACCAAATGAATGGAGGTTTTAATTTAATGATAGAACTATACATGACGTAGAATTTTTAAGAATCAACATTGGGCCGTGCGTAGCACGTCGTAAGGCCACTAGTTTTTTTATAAAAGACATGAAAATGCTATATGTCTTTGTAACCAAAAATTTTGTGGTTGTTTTCTTTGTACATTTTTTTGCTCTCATGATCAAAGATTTTGCATCAAAGTTTTATTTGTACATTTTTTTTGCTCTCATGATCAAATATATATATATATCACAAATATTAGGAGAATAGTTTAATTAATAATTAGAACTTTGAGATTAATTTAAATTATAGCTATTAAATTTGTACTTATTTGAAAGACGTAAAAACTCTACTTGTTAAATCTATCCCTTTTTTGAACTTTATTCTAAATCCTAATATTTAAAACATTAAAATATTATTTACTTAAAAAGTCAACAAAAAAAATTAATTTCGTGAAAGAAGTCATTTATATAGTTATTAAAGCTTTCATACAAAAAAGAATTAAATTTGCAAGCTGCTCAATTTATCAAAATTATAAATGTCAAGGTTTTGCTAATTTATCTAAAAAAAAGAAAAGTGAATTCCTTTAAATATTTCATATTTTCACAATCTCCTTTAAATCATATGAGCAGAAGCTCATGTACTTATGGTTGAGTGAACTTAATTCTAACGTTCTAGCTTCCAAGGAGATGTTTTGATAAAAACTTTCAACTGCAGACAAAATTATAGTACTGAGATGTGATAGCCAAGCTTCCAAGTCAAACTTTAACGTGAAGGCCTAATCGCTAGGAACAACACTTGCAACTTCTTCTAAGATTATATATATTGGTCCTGGTAGGACAAGCCCTTAAAGCTAGCAATAATCTAATAACACTTTCATGCTCACCTCTGACAGCATGATGTAGAGGCATATCGCCTTCAACCTCGACACACAACAACATTCTCTCATACAATCAAAATTAGGAGAACTGTGCGTTGATCAACAGTTGGACAATCTCTGTGTATCCTCCAGCACAAGGATCATATGTAATGGGAGTGTTTCATCTTTATTTAAGCCTTCAAATAAGCTCTCATCTCTAACAATAGCTGCACGCAAGCTAGATGGGCATACAAACATGTTAGATGAAGAAAATTGTCTCCATCTTGCCAGTCAAATTATCTAGGGTGTGATGTAGGGCATTGAGGTTTCCATTCTCGGTGATGTCAAAGAGATTTCATAACCCACTTCATTAATCACTAAGTTACATCCGTAGATACAAGAAAAGCTACTATAAAAGACCTATTGTGTCAATCTAACTTTCTTTCCTCCTCCCGATCGTTCTTTATTTTTCTTTAATGGGACAAAAAGTGGGGCATTGCAACAAATAACACGATCCTAACTTATTCGTATTAAGCTATAAAATACTTTTATTTTTATGGAACTTCAATTCTAATGCAACTAACTCTTCCAATTTCCTATAGAACCAAACATAAAAAAGAAACTACCTGTAAAATTTGCTCCTTTTGGGGGTATGTTGTCGCCGCACCACATTCTCTGTATTTCTCGAACAACTCAATTTTTTTCTTGTTTGTCTGATATAACTACAGATTAAACTAAAGCAACTTTCAAAGCACATAATTAGCATATAAAAGTAATTACAGACTCACTTAAGACTGATTGCTCCTTGTGAGCTGATTTAGAACTAACACTCTTGAACGAAAATTTTAAAACATACAATCATGCATGAAATACATCTGAAACTTTAGTTTGTCAAGTTGATGGATTCTAAAGCTATTGTAAAAGTTTTTCTTATATGTTGGAAGTTCATATAAGGGCATATAAAAGCGGTCAAAACATGAAACCATAACAAATAAATAAAAGGGCCTAAATCAATAAACATCACATTGGGAGAAAGAGATTAAAGATGACAATCCTCCAATCTTCAAGTTTCTTGAATTCATATAATATTTTTGTTCCCTCAACATCACGTAGAAGAGGATTGATAAGAGGAATATTAATATTCCATGAATTAAAACAAATAAAATTTCTCTTCCAATTCTTCTGAAAGTTTAGCTAATAAGAATAAGTGCCCGACCTAGGTTTTCAGTCCAATATGATATTATAAGGCTTTTGTTAAAAGTAGAGGATTCATAAACAAAAGGATACTAATTAATTTTTAACCTGGTTTCATATATTTATTTTTTGCCCATATATTAAGTTTTCCATAAACTTAAAACTTGCCAACTTTGAACTTATCATGTGCAGGAAAACATCCAATCATTTACTTTTAAAAATTACTTTTTGGTATGATAATTTAATGAAAAAGTCGGTTTTGCATCAAAATATCACTCGATTGAAGAAATCAATTAAGAAAAAACACTATAAAAAGCTAAGTACCAATTTTTGATCTTTATAAACTACTTCATTCGGCGGTAGCATGCTTGTTTCGTCCATTTATTTATTAAAAAAAGGAGAATTCATTGTTCAAATTTCCATTTGAGAGATTAAAGGCAAAATCCAAGGTAAAAGAATATGATAATAAATACAAGAAGACTAAATCAAACCTAAATCAAACCCAAAATAATAAAATACAAAAAAAAAAAAACAGAAGAAGTCGTATTAATAGAAGAAGAAGCCTATATATGTTGAAATTCTATTTTCAAACAAATTCTACAAATCTCACGTCCGTTTTTGGTTTTGTCAAAATTTTATTAGGACTCTTTTAAGGCAGTTTTTAATTTTTCCAAAAATATATAATTTTTTCAAAATTATATGTTATTAGTGTTTATATAGAACAATAATTTGAGAAAAAGGAGAAAAGACGATTTTATCTAAAGCATAGACTTTTAACAAAGTGCAAAAAATTCAAATCACTTAAGGGTCTTCACACTTTTAATATATTATTATTATAGAAGATAATATATATATATATATATATATCTTAGTTTCCCATTCGGTGTCCGGTGCCCGCATTGGAGCTCCGACTAATTTGAATTGCGTTGCAGGGATCAAGGTGGCAATGCTCCCAACAGAGTTTTCTCCATACCCAGGGTCGAACCCTTGACCACTGGTTAAGGGTGGAGCATCTCAATCTACTACACCACAACTTATATATATATATATATATATATATATTACTAATATATAAGTGAGGATAAGCTGCTGATACAGGCAGCTTAGCTTGTGGACGACATGTCTGCTTCAGCAGCTTCAACAATGATTTACTATATAATCCTTAATTAATTATTATAAGTTATTTTCGTATTAGAAAATTAATAATAGTTAATTAAAAAAGTAAGACACCCCCTCTAATATTTTTGTTCCCTCAACATCATGTAGAAGAGGATTGATAAGAGGAATATTAATATTCCATGAATTAAAACAAATAAAATTTCTCTTCCAATTCTTCTGAAAGTTTAGCTAATAAGAATAAGCGCCCGACCAAGGTTTCCAGTCCAATATGATATTATAAGGCTTTTTATAAAATTAGAGGATTCATAAACAAAAGGATGCTAATTAATTTTTAACCTGGTTTCATATATTTATTTTTTGCCCATATATTAAGTTTTCCATAAACTTAAAACTTGTCAACTTTGAACTTATCACGTGCAGGAAAACATCCAATCATTTACTTTTAAAAATTACTTTTTGGTATGATAATTGAATGAAAAAGTCAGATTTGCATCAAAATCTCACTCGATTGAATAAATCAATTAAGAAAAAACACTATAAAAAGCTAAGTACCAATTTTTGATCTTTATAGACTGCTTCATTCAGCGGTAACATACTTGTTTCGTCCAATTTTTTATTAAAAAGAGGAGAATTCATTGTTCAAATTTCCATTTGAGAGATTAAAGGCAAAATCCAAGGTAAAAGAATATGATAATAAATACAAGAAGACTAAATCAAACCCAAAATAATAAAATGCAAAAAAAAAAAAAAAAAAAAAAAGAAGAAGTCGTATTAATAGAAGAAGAAGCTTATATATGTTGAAATTCTATTTTTAAACAAATTCTACAAATCTCACGTCCGTTTTTGGTTTTGTCAAAATTTTATTTGGACTCTTTTAAGGCAGTTTTTTATTTTTTCAAAAATATACAATTTTTTCAAAATTATATATTATTAGTATTTATATAGAACAATAATTTGAGAAAAAGAAAAAAAGACGATTTTATCTAAAGCATAGACTTTTAATAAATGGCAAAAAATTCAAATCACTTTTCTAAGGGTCTTCACACTTTTAATACATTATTATAGAAGATAATATATATATATTAGTTTCCCATTCGACGTCCGGTGCCGGCATTGGAGCTCCGACTAATTTGGATCGCGTTGCAGGGATTAAGGTGGCAATGCTCCCAACAGAGTTTTCTCCATACTCAGGGTCGAACCCTTGACCACTGGTTAAGGGTGGAGCATCCTCATCCACTACATCACAACCTATATATATATATATATTACTAATATATAAGTGAGGATAAGCTGCTGAAGCAGGCAGCTTGTGGACGACATGTCTGCTTCAGCAGCTTCAACAGTGATTTTACTATATGTTATTTTCGTATTAGAAAATTAATAATATTTAATTAAGAAAGTAAAGTAGATATTTATGACATGTCTGCTTCATCTGTTTCAACCATGATTTTACTATATCATCCTTAATTAATTATTAAAAGTTATTTATGTATTAGAAAATTAATAATACATAACTAAAAAAGTAAATAAATATTTATGACATGTCTGCTTCAGCTGCTTCAATCGTGATTTTACTATATCATTTTTAATTAATTATTATAACTCATTTACGTATTAAAAATTAATAATATTTAATTTTAAAAATATAATAAACATTCATGACATGTCTTCTTCAATTGGTTCAATCGTGATTTTATTATATCACCACTAATTAATTATTATAGATCATCTAAGCATTAAAAAATTGATAATATTTTATATATAAAAGGTAAAACAAACACAAAATTCTAAGTTAACTCTTGATGTTTTAAATTAATTTGACGACTTATATGGAGTCCACTTTAAAAAATTTCCACAAGTACTTTTTATAGTAATTTTATTATATCGCTTCTAAATAATTAGCCATTGATGTTTTAAATTAACTTGACGACTTATACGGGGTCCACTTTAAAAAAAATCACAGGTAACCTTTATAGTAATTTTATTATATCAGTTCTAGATAGTTATTAGAAGTCATTTAAGTATTAGATAATTAATTATTATAAGTTATTAACGTATTAAAAAAATTAATATTATTTAATTAAAAAATTAAATAGATATTTATGACATGTCTGCTTCAGCTGCTTCAACCGTGATTTTACTATATCATCCCTAATTAATTATATAAGTCATTTATGTAGTAGAAGATTAATAATATATAATAAAAAGGTAAAATAAATATTTATGACATGCCTGTTTTAGCTGCTTCAACCATGATTTTGTTGTATCATTTCTAATTAATTGTTATAAGTCATTTACGTATTAATAAATTAATAATATTTAATTAAAAAATACAATAGATATTTATGACATGTCTGATTCAGCTACTTCAACTGTAATTTTACTATATCATACCTAATTAATTATTATAGATCATCTAAGCATTAGAAAATTGATAATATTTCATTAAAAAAAGATAAAATAGACACAAAATTATAAGTTAACACTTGATATTTTAAACTAACTGACATAAAATTATAAGTTAACACTTGATATTTTAAATTAATTGGACGACTTATATGGAGTTCACTTAAAAAAAAAAATTCACAAATACTTTTTTATAGTAATTTTATTATATCGCTTCTAATTAGTTAACCATTGATGTTTTAAATTAACTTGATGACTTATACGGGGTTCACTTAAAAAATTTTCACAAGTAACTTTTATAGTAATTTTATTATATCACTTCTAAATAGTCATTATAAGTCATTTAAGTTAATTATAAATAATATAACAAGGATAAAATAGATAAAAAAAAATGATCGGATAAAGTACTTTGCAATGGTAATATCTATTTCAAAAAAAGGTATGGAGGTAGTACACCTATTGAGATCAAAATAATTAGATTCAAACAAAAAATTAAATACATGCATAGTTACGATGTAAGACCAGAGTGATTTAAATGTCAATTTTTATTAGGTACAATTAAATGAAGCATAAAATATATAACAAGAAAATTAAATTTTAACTTTTTAACAACTTTTTCGTTTCGGTGATCGACATGCTTGTCGACCACTGTTTGCTCCATAATTTTACTATATCACCCTTAATTATTATATGTCATTTATGTATTAAAAAATTAATAATAATTAATAAAATAAATAAGTAAAAAAATAGACATTTATGACATGTCTGCTTCAGCTGCTTCAGCCATAATTTACTACATCACCTTTAATTATAAATATTTAAGTATTTAAAAGTTGATAAATTTTATAAAAAAGGTAAAATAGACATAAAATGATTAATTATTTCTTTATGTTTTAAATTAACTTGACATCTTATACGAGGCTCACTTAAATTATTCTTACATGTATTTTTATAGCAATTTTGCTATATCACTTCTAATTAGTTATTATAAGTCATTTAAGACATGTCTGATTCGCTACTTCAATCAAGATATTTGCTAACTCTCAAAATTATGTCGATGTCACTTAAAATAGAATAACAAAAAATATATTATAAATTAAAATAATTAAAAACTTTAATTATTTAAAAAAATTTAATAATAATAATTTATTTCACTTCTTTTATAATAATTTTAAAAATTAAAGCTTAGTATGTTGGGCCTGTCCTCAGCACGGGCCTATTGTCACTAGTATATATATAGGTATAGAAGAGGGAAAATTTCAGAAATAACAATTATAGAGCCTTAATTGTAACATTTATAGCAATAGTTTCATAATTACGAAAAATAACAAATTGTATTTTGTATTTAAGTAAACTGTTGTTATACAAATACATATACAACAAGATTTATTGTCCTTATTTTACTCAAATTAGTTTAGTTAAATAAGGAATAATTATTTATTCTAATTAAATTCCCATAAATTACTCTTATTTAAATTAGTAGATTCCTTGTCCACATCAAACTCAAATATGAAGATTATTATTTCCATGATCTTCAAAATTTTAAAATATCATTCTCTGTTATAAAATAAGAAAGAACATAGAAGAAGAGTACAACGAGAAGAGAGAGTAATTCTTATTACTTCTTGAGGGATGAGAGATCATAAGATTGTAAATACAATGAACAAAACCCTTCTATTTATAGGAGAAATTTACTCCTAGTTTGAGTAAAAGACAGATGCTTCAAATCCTAGTAGATATCAAAGTAGATCTTGATAGACATTCACTATAATGTAAATACATTTATAACACTCCCCCTTGAATGTCTAATTGGTAGATAATGTGCCTCGTTAAAACCTTACTAGAAAAAAACCCAGTAGAAAAAAAATCTAGTGAAGAAAAAAGAGTACACATCTCTAATAATACGCATTTCGGCTGCCTCACTAAAAACCTTACAAGGAAAATCCAGTGGGACAAAACCTCGTAAGGGAAAAAGAGTACAACACGTATTAACTCCCCCTAATGAGAACATCCTTGAACATTTGCATCCCGATCTTGTGCACCCTCTTCTTAAAAGTTGTAATTGGAAAAGACTTGGTGAATAAATCAGTCACAATGTCAGTTGAACGAATCTGTTGCACGTTAATATCATCATTTTTTTGTAGCTCATGTATATAGAAAAGCTTTGGCAAAATGTGCTTCGTTCTATCTCCATTTATGAATCCTCCCTTAAGATGTGCTATGTATGCTGAATTATCTCTGTATAAAATTATGGGTAGATTGTCATATTTCACATCACATTTTTCTCTAATGAGATGTATCATGGACCTCAACCATACACATTCTCGGCCCTCTTCATGAATAGCTATTATCTCAGCATGATTTGATGAAGTGCTACGATAGATTGCTTTGTATATCTCCAAGATATGGCAATATCCCCACATGTGAACACATTGTATGTTTGAGACCGAGATTTATGCGGGTTAGATGAGTACCCAACATCAGCATGACCAGTAAGATCGGGACTACAACCTTTAGAATAAAATAAACTCATGTATCTTATCCCATTTCGATGTTTCCTAGTAGGAGTAAAAATATACCTTGCTAACAAATTGAGCGAAAGGCTATATTGGGTCTTGTAGTTTTTGACAAGATACATGAGTGCACCAATTGTACTAAGATATGATACTTCATAACCAATCCAAATTGGTATATTTCTCATTTCAGCAAATAATCTTATTGCTTTTGAAAACTCTCCAAGAGTTTCAATAATTTTCAAGCTATAAGCTTATACAATATAAGGATTATCAATAAGTTTCCTAGAAACTTTTATATTTTGAATCCTTAAAGAAGTTTTCATACAAATTTTGTCAAGTGACAATATTCAACATTTTATGTTTGACATCTTCAAGTGTCTGGACTGCAAATCAAATAAGTTTTCACTTACCAAGATGCACCTTTTCATATCACTTGATAAATGTTTCTACATCAGTATGCTTAAATAAACGTAGAATTCAGATCCTCGTAATCTTTCACAATATTGTGCCAATATTGTGTCAAAGATATTGATGATATATCATTTCGTATCGGTTCACAATGCGACATAACATTTTGAGATCTCATCACTTCATTATTTTCAGGTACATAAACCCCTCATAAGGTTTCATGAAGTGTTATGTTATAGGCTCTTCAAGCTCATATTACCTTCTTATTATGATTATTTGCTCCTTATTCTATACAAGTACTATTTCATTTGGAACCGATTGGTCTATCATGCTTCACGCATGCATAGACTTTGTCCGTTAGAGACATAAAATAGGAGCACTTGCAGCTTAAAT